>VXBJ01006953.1:232709-302646 GCA_013400055.1 Nycticryphes semicollaris
CGGGGGAGTAAGCCGGCGGCAGGGGTGGCCCCAAACCCAGCCGCGGCCGAAGGCAAAACTGGGCAAAAGTAGTTCTGGGGAATTAGCCTGGAAAGCGTCGGGTGCACCTGCCCCGGGAGAGGGCGGACAAAGAGGCGGCAGCTTGGGGCAGCCGTCTTTAGCTCAGGGCTGCTTACGCGGCGGCGGCCGCCCTTCCCAGGCGTCGTAGGGCCGGCGGGGACCGGCGTCGGGGCAGGAATGACTGAAACGAGGTGGGGAAGAAGCTGAGCTGTTGCTAAAGTCTTCTCCTTCCCTCACAGACCTGTGGGGCGGCGGGGAAGAGCGCCGAGGGAGGGAGGACAGGGCCACTGGGGGCCGGGAGGGAGTTCTGCTTTGTGGGACCCTTTGTGGAGCTGCGCTTGCCTGTAGCGTTTCTGGCTGCTTTGAGATCTTTGAGCAATATTGAGGTTAATAACTCGGTCTCCCGTAAGTGGTCTTGTAAGCTGGGGTAGTTAAGTAGCAGGGATTTCAGTTAACCCTAATTTCGTAATGCGGTTACGTTAGACAGTAAGGTGTAGGAAGGAAATTCTGGTTGTAAGTTGATGGCAAGTGATGTACTGTGAAGAAATTTGTGCTGCCCGAGTGCTGATGCTCCACTAGTTTCCTGAGAGTCGCAGGGCTGTGGAAGGAGAACACCGAGTGGCCAAATCCTTAATGATGCCCTCAGTGCTCCTCTTGCTGATAAAAGCAACAGTGTTTTCATCGGTTTGAGAGTGTTGTCTATTTTGTTTGCAGATAGTGTACTAAGGTTTACGTTCCTTGATTTGTTCGCCATGTTCACTTGTAAGTCTTCATAGAAGTCTCAAAAACAGTGATAGCTAAAATAATTAATCTTCTACAGGCTTGCTGGAACTGTGAAATTATCAGCTTCTCTTTTGAAGCAGATGTAAGGTTATTCAGTCTAAAAGCACGTATTGGCAGCTACCATCTGTTCAAATATTTGTATTCCTCAGTAAAATATAGGGTAAAACCCGAGGTCTTGTTGCTTTAATGTTTTTATTGTTGTTTTTATTATAGATCTTGTTTAATGAATTCTGGGGAGGGTTAAAGTCAGGCCTTGTGTCTTGGCAGCCATTCTTCTGCTGTGCTTGGTTAATGTTACCTAGTGAGCGAAGAAGGATAAATAATTTACAATTCTCATTATGCTTTTAATAAATAACAAATGGGAGTGCACCTCACAGCTCCACTGAAATAGCTGCCTTGTTACACTATTTAAATGAGGATTTTTTTTCTGTAGGTAAGCAGTCACAATAAGCCTTTTGATTATAGACTGCAGCTATCTTCATAGCTTTTATTGACTTGATTTAAAATTCATGTAAAATGCCAAATGAGCTGGTTTCTCACTATTCCACTTACGTTTATGGATTTTCCCAGAAAAGAAATGTGTACTTTAGATTTTTATGCTTAAACTCCTTTTTAATACGGCATTCAAAATCTTGTGTTACTGTAACTTGTCTAACAAATGTATTCAACACTTTAATTATGCTTAATAATGTGATAACTTTTTTCTAAGAATTAAGAAAATGTTTCTTTAAATGCATTTGCACATATATTTAGGATGTTTTACATATCATGAAAGTTGTGATAATTTTTACTTAAGTTTACTAATAGAATATTTGAGTGTTAACTAAAAATGTGAGTGTCTTTAGGTCCAAGTCCTGGCAAGAATGACATTGCAATCATAGTCACTGTGATCAGGCTTAAACCTGAGATGGGTTTGTGAAGCTGTTTCCAAGATCAGCCAGAACAGTGCTCTGTCTTGAAAAGAACAGTGTTTGCGAAGAGAATCATATTTGCAGTTAAATTAACTTGGTTTAGAGAGTCTTAGTGAACCAAACAGTGTTTTTTGAATGTTTGTTTACAATAAAAGTTTACAGTGTTCTGCTTTGTAAAGCACTGATTTTTCTCTCTAGTAAGAGGTGTACTATCTAGGAGACTCTACACCATGTTTATTTATAAGTTTCACAAGTACTTCATAAATATAGGTTGTTGAGCCTTGTGCGCTGCTTATTTCTGTAAGAGAGACACTTACTGTCTGCACCTGTATTTTTCCAGTTGAAGATATCCCTATAATAAAGTTTTCAAAAGAGACTTTTTTTTTTTAAATTATCAGTTCAGCAAAACAAACATGTTTTTTAACTTTATAATATCTTGTTGTTAAATAGACTTCATGTTTCTTTTAAAGCAGGGTCAAATAGTGCTTTGGATGCCTAACATGAGAGTAAAGAATAGAAAAAGACCCACATCGTAGCATTACATGACAATACTAGTGGGAATACAATAGAAAAATTTTCTCATGTTGAACCAAGCATAGTTTTGCTAGCTTTTAAATTCTATAGACTTATTTACCCTCTATTTACCATCTTACCTAATTTACTATCTGTTGGTAAATACGTAGTGCAAGGTCACTCACAAAAAAAAAGTAAGTAGAATATGTAAAGAATTGAGTAGTTCAGTGCTTTCTTTTCTCTCATATCTTACTATCTCAAAAAAAAAAAAATAATTACTGCATATTTGAGCTCCTGAAGTAGAATTTTCTATGATATATGCAAAGGTGGGGATTGTTTTTTGCAAACCTTAAGGGAATTTCTCTGCCAAATCTTGTGTTGTGTTTGTGCAATGAACTGGCATCAATAACGGTGTTAAAACTTGCTTGAATTCTAGGCCTAAGCTTAAATGTAAAACAGTTTAGGGGAGAAAAAAAATCACCAAACTTCCTTGTCCTGTGCCATATCTCATAGTGGATAGATGGAATTGAGTTGGTTTTGAACTTTAATTCAATGTCCATAGATGCCTTACAACAATTTTACTTTTTAAACTGCCTGCTTGTATTTGATAGGTATAGTTATGGAGTAGCAGCACTTAACTGAACTTTTTCTTTAAAGGGTATTTATTAGTTCACTACTCTAATTCCCTATTGGGTTCTTTAGAGCTTAAAGCATATTACATTCCAGACTGCGTAATGCCAGATACTTCAAAACTTTTGTTTTTTTAAACCCACTGAGAAGAGTGCAAGCCCTGTGGTAGGCTAATGCCAGGCCTTTTGAGGAGCTGCTACAAAAAATCCACTTTCTTATCCCCTCACAAATTAACTGAAGCAGACATTGAATTCTAATAAATGGCATCTTTGAGACTGTAGTATATTTTGAAAGGCCTACTGTGTGAAGATTAAAACACTGTAGCTAATAGGCACCATTTTTGGGGTAAATGGCAACTAGCATTTACTTTTCATCAAAATGTTTAGAAACGGTAACTTTTGTTTTGTTCTTGTTTGTTTGTTTTATACTTGATCAGGTAACTGTTCTGTTGTGATGGTGCTCTTTACTACTAAAGCTAAAATTGATATTTTTTTGATGCGTGAATTATTTGGTGCTGGCTTCGCTTTTAAACGAATCTGTCTTGTGCGTAAAAGCAATTTGTGAAGTGAAAAACAAACTCTGGAGTTTGTAGTTGGCAGTTTTCAACAATACTTTTTAAAAATTTTTTTTCAAAGAAAACAGCCCATAGTAAGTTACTGCTCTTCAGGGAGCTTTTTAGTATTTAGTTATTGACAGCTTTGATTCAGACAACTAGCTGAGCCCATCTTAGAGTAATAACAGGAAAATTAGATGAAGCGTTTTGATTTGACTGCTGTTGGAAATGTTCACCCTCAGGGGCTACAGAAACGTGTTAAACGGAATGTTGTTAAACTAATTTTTGTAGCGCTTTTTTGTTTAGTGTTAGAGAAAATAACGTATTTTGAGCATTGTTTTGTCATGAAGTTATGCGAGTAGTCAGCTGTGCAAGTGTGGTGGTGGAGAGGTAATAAAAAGCTGCAACGTTTTGACAGCTTCCACCAAATTTGGATTATTTCCAGATGAAAGTATAAGGAGACGAGTTTATTTTGTTGTTTCACCCTGATTTATTACTGTACTTGAATTTTGTACATCATTCAAATTGCATATTATCAACTAAGACAAAAATAATCACATATTTGGTAGGCACTAATGCTACTGCAAGCTTTCATCATGTATTTATGTGATAGAAAGAGTACTAAGAAAATTTATGATTTCGTTTAATAAATGTGCTGCCCCGAAATGTCAGAATATCAGCTTTTGTTCACAGTAGCAAAATTACAATTAAAGAGTGCTGTGTCAACACTGGGATTTTTACACACTGTCAGTTTGGCTCCTAGTGAAGCTCTCCGCTTACCATGCGCTTCATGTTCCCTCACAGCAGGGCTGTTCAGTGCTGCTTTAGTCAAGAATATAATCCACCCACCCCCCCGCCAAAGCCGTAACCAAGCCTGTAATCTGCAATGACACTGACATTTAATGTGGGGGGTTTTTACCTCCTTTTGTTTACCATTACTTCTGAAGAGTTATTTCCCAAAAGAGAGCTTTCATTTTTAGGACCACCTACCTTTTTGCATGTCCATTTGGTTTCACTAATGCGTAATGTGGGTTCATCTGACGCTTTGGTAACATCCTAACGGTGCAGGCGAGTCGGAGATATTTCATATTTGTCATGGATGGGTGGTGTACCCAGCTTCTGAGTGCTCACTGCTAAGTGAGAAGTAACCCTGGGAAAGAAAAAAGTTGTGAATGGGAAGTGTTTTACACAGATGGTGTGCTTAGGAGTGCCCATTTAACAGGCTATGGGACAAGTTTAGCTGAGGGACTTTTATTTTCAGCTCTTCCAGGGTAACTTGTATAACTTCTTTAATTACTGTATCAGAAGAAGCTTTTTTTTTTTTGTTTGATAACCGCGAAGACATGCATGGTTTCATTTACTTATAAATCTCTCTTGTCTGTTCAGGCTGAGATTGATATCTCATATATAAGCAGAGGGATAGTCTTGTACATAAAATTCTGTATTCTTTTTGGGTTGGGTTTTTTTTTTTTTGACTATTAAAAGCTCTTCAGGATATAGGCAGGTTAGGTGGAAAAGCTGTGGGAAAGAGTTGTAGAATATTTCTTGTAGGAGCATGAGATAGGATAGATTTTTTTTATTTTTTGAATTTTATTTTTTTTTTGGTGATCATCTTGAGTGGGGAACTAGAAATTAACTTGAACATTTTGAGGATAATAAGCAGGTTTCTAGTAATTTCTCTCTGTGGGCCAGTGTGACTCTGCACTTGATAACATAGCTGAATTTGAGTAAATTATCTTAAAGAAATGGAATGGCGCATCTTTGAGCCTGTTGCTTACTTGATGTCCTTAAAGGATTTGCTCTAAAGAAACAGCCCTAGGATTTGTACAGAAATAGTAAAATACAGTAAAAACTACTGACAAATAAGTTTTTCCTGGGTCTTTTTTCTTGGTAATGGCAAAATGGTATTTTTTAAAAACGTCTTTGGGGGGGAAAAAAGCCTTTATAGAAAATTTCAATTAAGTGGACTATGCAACTGAAAACAACCAGTGCTACTGGTGATGCAAAACACTATGGTACCACTATTGAACATCAAGTCAGATTGTGAGTTTTCAGTGGGGCTATGAATACGTCTTTCAAACTTGGAAACTAGTCACCAGAAGGGAAGATGTGGCAGAAGAGTTGTTCCTGTTTCGCTCTCAGCTACGTTCTCAGTCTTTGCTTATTGGGTAGGTTTTGGGACACTTTCCTAGGTGCTGCAGGTGCCTCTCTGCATCCCTGTTCAGAAGCCTGCATCTTTTGTTAGTTGTGAAGACTGTCATCCAAAGAATTAGGAATGTGAAGACATACCTTGGCGGTGTTGCCAACGTAGTAATGTTGTGTATGGCTTACTTGATATTCCATAAAGAAGAGGTGGTGGGAACAATGAAGGTGAATATGTTTCTGTAGTTGTCAGCCTGACTTTGAGACTGGCAAGATGGATATTTTTCACCTGAGATGATGAACTTTAAAGGCCTGTTGCTGCAATTTTATTTTTTTCAAGATGGCAGTATTTTAGCCTATTAAATATAAAATGAGGAGGTGTAATAGTTGCACTGTAGAACTGAAAACAGTCATGAAATTTAACCTTGGAGAAATGTCCTGTAGCTCTGGCAGTTCCACTGTTTTAACTTGTTAACTCAATGGGCTTTATTGTCCTGTAGAGCATGTAAATAGAATGCTTATAATAGTTAAGAAAAACTATAGAGGAAAATAAGACTATTTTTCAATCTTACTTAAAATCAAAAATAAGCTGTTTGTCTCTGTGTTAGGGTAGAAAAGCTCCAAAGCATGAAATTGTAACCCTGTTTTTCTGCGAAATCTTGTTTGTGCAATTGCTGTTGATAGTTCAAAGGAAAACAAATCTCTGCTTAAAATGGAAGAGAACAAACCCTAAATCACCCATTTTTATTCACATAAGGTCCTTTTTGCCCCTTAAGTCTGGGCATTTTCTTGAGATTTTTTTTTTTTGTGGGAGCAATTAATAGCTAGAGAGAAAAGATAAGAACATATTCTTGCTGTCTGAACAAATTAATTTCTTCCACAAGTACCTGATAATGTGGTAAAACAATTTGTTTAACGCAGATGTTTACATGCTCAGTGCGATACTTGAGATGCAAACCAGTTTTAAACAGTGTTCTTTTAGTTTAAGATGACCAAAAAAATATTGATGTAACTAAAAACATGTGAGTCTGGGACTCCATTTTTGGTATTTTCTGTGTGTTTTATGAAGTAGCTAATGAACTGGTTGTATATGTCAGTAGATAGTATCATCTCTTCGTGGTTGTGACTCATCTTTCTAGATCTTCTCTCTGCTGTGTCTTTTCTGTTGTAGGATCCAAGCAGATTTCTCTCTAAAATACAATGTATTATTTCATTTAGATGCAAGTGTTCTTTTTTTTTTTTTTTGCATGTTAAGTACCTTTGTGAAGCCTTATTTTTCTCCTTTATTTATATAACATGGGAAATGTTTTTTTTTTTTTTGTGAATAATCGATGCTAAGTAATTCCTTCACAAATTTCTCCATCCTGCTTCCAATTTATAGTTTTGAATCATTCAAAGATTTTTGTGATCTCTGATGGTGAAGTGCTGGAAAATAGGAGCTTTCTATTGGGGCTTGTAAAATTTGTGTGTTGTACTTGTTTTCTGTTTCTTGTTTCCTAAGAAAAACATGGAAATAAAAATAAAATTAAAAATACTGGCAGTTAAATTGCAAATTCACACTACACTTACCTATAATTTTGGTATGATACTCACAATTGTCGCCATCACTTAATCATATGATGTATTAAATACATATCATCATGCTTATGAGAAGTTTTATCAGCTAGTTCCATCATTTCAGTGAACTGTTACAAGATCAGATGTATAATTTAACCAAAAACTGCTATGGCCTGTAATATATTTAAAGGTTTGCTGATTTCTGTCTCTAGGTTATTTGCTTTTGTCAAAGTGGAAGGTTTAAATTTTTAAAAAACTGTGGTGGGTTTTTTTCTTACTGGTTCTCAGGTCTCACCCTCTTTCTTTAATGTAATACATTTGCGTTTTGGTACAAAACAGCTCAAGGCTGTATTAAAGATGACTTTGTTTTGTGATATAGAGCATGTTCTTGATTTCATCACCCCATTTCCAAGCAGAGTCTGCTACTAGATCTTCTTAACAGTCCAAAGTCCATTGTTGGTGGTTGAAGTTGATACTTTTCCAAGATTAGTTAACAGTTTTCATTATATCATGAAGTATTCTGAACATTTGTCTGGGTCGTTTTTTTTAATTGTCAAATATAATTAAATATTTCCTATTTGCTTTGTGGTTATTTAATTCAGGGTTTCATATGATGAAGCTTTTATTATGGCCAGTGACCCCTTGGAAGGCTTTCATGAAGTGAACCTCGCTTCGCCTACTACACCAGATCTTCTTGGAGTAAATGAGCCAGGGACTCAGGAGCAAACTACCTCACCCAGTGTTATCTACCGACCACATCCTTCTGTTGTGTCCTCCACACCAATCCAACCCAATGCATTAAATGTTTCCAACCTTCCCACGCAACCTGTTTATTCATCTCCCAGGCAACTGAATTGTGGAGAAGCATCAGGTGTCAGGTAAGTTCTGTGTGTCTTTCTATTTAAATTGCTGAATTTTGTTGCATATAAATTGCTTGCTTTACTAAAGATATTATAACATTTCAAATAATATTAAAATTATATTAAATTGTGTCCATAATGGTATGTTCAACACCACTACTGCCATTTATAAAGTATTTTTATCTCAATGTATTTTATAAATAAGCACTATATTGCTCTCTTTACAGCATCAATGTTACCGACGCAGTACTTTGTTCTACCTCTGGACCCCAGGGTGGGTCATTCCATCACAATAATTCCAGAAAGGAGAGCAATAATGCAGAGAGAGAGTTTTTGCAGGGTGCTACAGTAGCAGATGTTGCTGAAGGAAATGAAGATATTTTTGGGTTGAGTACAGACAGTTTATCTCACTTACGGAGTCCATCTGTACTGGAAGTAAGAGAAAAGGGCTATGAGAGATTGAAAGAAGAACTTGCAAAAGCTCAGAGGGTAAGGCTCATTGTCTTTTCTTCTCCCGCTTTTTCTGTCTTTGGAGTGGTTCTAGGATTACAGAATGATAGATGGGCCAGAAGGTGCAGGCTGAGTCTCCTCATTTCTTACAGAATTATTATAATGTAATTATTTCATGTAATATTATTCTGAATGTGTGTAGTGCTAATGCCTTAGAATTATTCGTTTTTAGTGTTTGGTTTTTTCTCTAGTGTCGCTGTTACTTAACCATGAAAAGTTTTGGCTGGTTAAACAAGCTTTTTCTTTGAAACATAGACCGTTTCTTCATTCTGACATTTGAGAATAAGAGTAATTTTCTGTCATTCCATTGTTACTGTATAAGTATTTATAGATACTGATAATATACCTCTTGAGTCTTCTTTCTCCGAGAGTATAAAAGAGTAGCATGTGTCATAAACAGGGGTACTCCTGATGGTTAGTAGGGGAATGCTGGCATAGGAAAGAAGCAAGAAAGATATTGCTGGTGTTCTTTAGAATACTGTTAAGCCACACTTCAAATTGAATATGGATACCCTTGAAGACACTGTGGTTCAATTCATTAATATTTGTAAAGCGCTTTGTCTTGTTTGGATGGATGGTGCTATATAAATGCAAAGCCATTATTTATCACTTTAACATCCCTCTGTGGGTAAAGTTTTGAGTAGGTTTTGTGCTATTTGTATCTGTGCCCTTTCCTCTACATGATTCCACTCTTCTTTGAATTTAAGTTCATCTTATGTTGTATTTGGACTCATTTTCCTCTGTTTGGTACCTCATCTTGTTGATTGTAGTCATCATTTCTGTCATCGTTGTATTTACCCTTGTTAATGTGAATGTTAAATTGTGGATTCTGACATCACTTCTTTTGTTGATTGCTTTACTGCTGAGTGGTTGCTTCCTTTGCTAATGTCTGTAGTTTGCTTAGTATACTGACCACTGAAAGGAAACATTAATCTAAGTATGAGGACCTTGCATGTGAATATGTAATCCTAGCAGTTAAATTTAGAACCTTAGAAAGTAAGAACAAATTAAACTTTAGAAAAGCTCTTCCAGCTCCTGACACTGAACCAAAGTCTAGGTAATGTACTTGAAAACCACAGTTCAGACCTACTACTCTTACCTTGGAATTACCTGAAAGTCTTACTCTATTTTGTCTCTTAAATATTGAAACGTTTCATATTTCACTCAAAAACTTAAGGTAGTTCTTAAAGAAAAGGCATTAAGGCTGCTAATGCTAACATACTAACTGCATGTTATATATTTTTGAACCCTTTGGGTCTTTTTAACTAAAGTTGATTCAGCACTAACTGGAGACTGTTGATGTCAAAGTTCTTGCTAATTCTCAACCCATCCAGTTGATTCTTGACAGTGTTACAATGGATGGAGAACTTAATTTATCTGCTCGTCTTCCTAAACTTGCACTGTTTTAGAATTGCTCAGTAACACAGGAGTAACAGCAGGAGTTTTTACAAACTGCAACAATAAAGCCTATTCCTTCTGTAATACCTACTTTCTTCCACTTCCTGTATGAAAACTAGATTTTTTCTATCCATAAATCAGCTCTGTTGCTTTCTTCCAAAAGTCAAGGCTTGTTCACATAGGGCTGTGCCCACTCTGCAATATTTGATATGTCATACAGTCTTTGAAGTTTTATTTCCAAGTATGTTCACTTTTGTTGATGAGTACACAGTTCAAAAATCTGTAGTGTTATAATTAATAGTGCCTGTGTATGGCTGGTTAGTTTTTCTGTAACGGTTTTAAATTCTGTGTAAGTCTCTCTGCTATTTTTTTTAGGAACAGTGAGAAAACTGAGAGTTACAATTTGCACTTGAATTCCGTGAGCTCATTGAGCCTGGAAACCTTACAGGCTCCAGGCCTTCCAGGAGTGAACAAAGTGAACACAAACTTGCTATCTTGCATTTTTCATTTGTTCTGAATTTGTTACCCAAAATGTATGCAGTTGTAATATGCCTTAAAGATCGATTTGAATTTGTTGCAGTTGTGATCAAAAAGGGAACTAGAAAGGAAATAGGACTTTTGAAGCTCCCTTGTCACTTTTTTTCTTTGTGTGTGTGTGTGTGTCTGCTTGGCATGTGACTCTCTTCTTAAAAGTGCTCTCAGTTTTTTGTATTATAGAATATATGACATGTAATTACAAGACATTTAAGTATGGTTCCTGAAGAAATTATTGAGGAATAGAATAAAGATTTAAAAGATCTATTCTTTTTTAGTCTCCTTTGTATATGCTTTGTATTTTTAAGACTACAAACTTCACTTCTCAAACTCAACAACGTTGCTGCCATAACTGTTAAAGTATTTAAAAAATGTGTTTCTTGGTGAGAGGAAATATGCTTTCTACTCCAATCTAAATTTGTTGTAGCACCAAATCATGTCATAAGACGGTTGAGTCAGAGGTTACATCAGGGCAGCATTCTATACTAATGGAGCATCTAAGATTTGATATACTTTTGCCTGCTTAAAATGCCCCTGTAGTTAAACTTATATAGACCTTTCACTCTTTGTTGAGACCATTGGGGTAATTTTTGCTTATTTTTTTCACTGAAGACTTAATTTCTGACTGTATTCTGTGAAGTGGAGCTGAGCAGCCCTTGCTTTAGATGATCTGAATCTTTTTCCTTGTTTTGCTACCCTTGTAAAGCAGCATCAGGCAAGTGGAGAAGGTCTTAAAAGGCATAGTGATTCAATGCCTGGGACCTTACCTACTCACCTCTCTGATTCTGCATTTTTTTCTGCTGTGTTGGGATTGAGCTGTGTCCCTGTGGTTACGGAAGGTAGATCAACCATATGTAGATAACACCTCGGAGAATAGTGATGGTATTTTGATATGTGGTATTTCATGATGTGCGAGTTCAGTGGAGTCCTTGCAAAGCAATACCTTCTGTTTGCTTTTAATCTCAATTAATCAGCATGTTGCATCTATTTTGGATAGCTCACTTCTAGTTTCTGAGCTGTGGCAGATCATAGTCACATTCTCCTTGAATTTTTGGGTTATTTGGCCCTGAGGTTATTTTCCTCATCAATCAGACTGTTGGTTGAACGATGTCATCCATGACTGCAGAGGGAAACTTAGGTTTTGGTGTTGATGTATTTTCTCTTGGAGTGTTGAAGTGATCTGACAGTTAGCCTTCCTCTCTGATAAGGGAAGAGCAGTCTACCAGGGATGTTGGTTGCAAATACTTGGTTTGAGAATTAATTCCACACTGTCTTTGTAGTAAACTCTGTAAGTTTGTTGATAACGAGTAAAACCGTTTATGACTTTTTGTAGTAGAAATCTGAATTAATGATATTTCACTAGTAGAGCAAAATTGAGTGCTTTTTTCCACATTGATACAGTGATTCTTGTGAAAGAGGTGACAGTATAGAATGTGGTATTGCAGATCTCTTGGTATAGGCAGATCTCTCTATTTTTACACAGTAAAGCATGGTATTTTAAAACTCTAGATGAATTAATAGATTTACCGTAACTATCCAGGAATTCCAGTAGTACTGTACAGTACATTCACCATTCCTAACTTTCTGTTGTCATATGCTTATAAATTAATGAACAATACAAATGAGGATGCTCCATAATAATATACCATCCCAGAATTCCACTGAAGAGTTCTGCTTTCAGGCTTTTCTAAAACGAATTGCAGCTAAATTGTAAGATTGTTAAAGATGGGGTGATTCTCTGAGGGTGTTTTAGCAGTTCCTTGTGGCCTTTGAATGGTCAAAGTTTTCAGTTTCCACACCTCTGACTCTGTTGTAGACACAGAAGTTTTTTCAGGCAAGTAGAAGACTACATGCAAGCGCAACAGAAGCATCTTCACACACACTGTAAGATGATAAATCAGTAGTGTGTGAAATGCACTTATCTCCAAAAAGATACTCTGATCCTTCTCTGGCATTAAATACCTTTGTAAATGTGGTTGTAGTGGACTAATCTTTATGGAGGTTGTTTAACGTGAGTGATAAGTGAAGACCAGTCAAATGGAAATGTATTCTAATATAAATACAACCTTTTTTGACAACTTCAGAATTCAGCACTATCCCATTATTCTGATTTTTAGGTGGTATCTGTAGAAAATCTTTGCTCATCTTCTGCATCTAGTTCTGACTTGATTAAGTTGCTGAACTAGATGCAGGAAGATTTTCCTTCTAGAATTTAAAATACAGATGCTTTTGAAGCAGAAATTTGCATTCTTTATCGTACTGGTTCTTTCTAAAGACCCACCTTGTAGTTTGTTTGTGAAGATCAAAGTGAAATAAGCAGTAATATGACTCTTTGATATAGGATTTCTATTTTTTTTAATTTTTTTTTTCCATGCAAGTTAAAAAATTTTTTATTACCTACTTAGGTAACTGTGTGTACTTTGTAGTAAGCTCATCTTAATGTAGTTACATCTTCAGAACAGTAACGTGATGAGGACTGCAGGATGGTTGGTTAGGCTAGCACATGCAGTTGTCTTCTGCCTCTATATTGTGTATGGCTGGGAAGCCTCCAGTAATACCTTTAAGACACAGGCAGCAGTACTGTTTCTACTAACTGCTAAGCTTTTTGCTTTGGGCATTCTTTATTTCTGCCTTGCTTAAAACCCCCAATCTATTAAACTTGCTTGGTAAAATAAAGTGTTATACTATGCTCCTTCTGAGTCATGTAATGGAAACTTGCCCAGTGTCTGACAAATCTAACTACGCTGCCATGCGTAGTAGACTCCCTGGTGCTGTCTCCTTTTGTTTTCATTAAGTAGCTTTACTTGTCTGTCCAAGTTCTAATCTAAACCCTGCTGATCTTTCCAGTTGCAGGCAAAAACTGAACCATAGGGTATCGATAGTGGTAGCACAAAAGCAAACCTGGGATAGTTCTGTCTTCATTGCAAGTTTGATACCCGTTGATCAGAATATTAATATAACCTCCTTTTAAGATATATTGATGTGTATGTAGCATTTTCTTTATAAATCAATGAAGTAAACTAAAGGATGTGTATTTTGTATTCTCTGCAATATAGGAATGTATGAAACCTGAGCTTTAAGCATTTTGCATCAAAATCTTCCATTTCCTTTTTAAGGACCATACTTTATGTGGAAAATACTTTAAACCTACACAAAATTAATGGATAAAATGTTGTTTCCCTTTTATTATTTTAACCTCTTTTTTCCAGTAATTTTTTTCCTCTTTGGCTTTTTGAATTCCTTTTTCCTTCACCCTTAGCTATTTTGCTCTTTTCCTGCCTTTTGTTTTTTTTTTTGAGATAGGTCACAGTGCATAGTAGTAGCTAGTATGTAAGAGTTGAGTACTCTGAGAAATATCATGCTTGGAAAAAAACCTGATCATTTAAGTCATACCTTTCAAAATAGTTAAAAGGTTGCAATGGAAAGCAAAAACTCAAAATAGCAAACAGACTGGACTAAAAATCATTCAAAATATCTAAAGTTACAACCAAACAAAATAAGCCTCTTATATTGAATGAATCTAGAACAGTCCTTAAACACATGTTGAATTTAGAAATGAAATTAAAGAGGACCCTTCATCTTAGAGAAAAATCTGTTGCCAGTTTCACTGCAAAAATTGAGAGTAAGACCTAATACCAGCATGCTACAAGGCAAGGTATAGTTTCCCACATCGGTGTGTACAACTCTAGTCAGTCATGAAGACTTTGGGAGAAACACTGACCAACTCCCAGAAGCGCAAGGGCAGCTGCCTTTTGAGTCTTTTTATGACTCTGCAGTGACTGACCTCCCAGAGTTTTCTGAGGGCAGCTGTTTTCTGTACTGGTTTCTGGAGTTTTTCCAAAGCAAATCATTGCTAGATTGTATTTGAAGTGTTTAACGTGTCAATGCCAGGCTTGTGTCCTGTGTTCCAGGAGTGTAGTAGTTTCAGGGTGGTGTAATAGCTAGCTTGGCAAGGGGGAAAGAAGAGGAGGAACTAAATGGGGACAGAAGAGGAGTTGAGCCCCCCCCCCAAAAAATGCTTGAAAGGTCAGAGTGGAGCTTGCTGCTTTTCTTTCCCTTCTTCTCTTCATCCTTCTCTTTCTTGCAAGAGATTCCAGGATTTAATGGTTGGGAGAGGAACCTTTCTTTCAAATTCCTTGTTGAACTTTTTGTATTTCTCTGCAAATTACCCCACTTTTCCCTCAGGCTTGGGGTCATACACATGGGCATGCATAACCCTTATACTGCCAAATCTGTGTTAAAATCTTACTGTAAAAGTTACCACCTGAAGAAGTCAGGCCTTCTTCACTAACATTTTAGTGCTGTAGCTGAATAATGTTTTGAATTTCAATAAGTTGCTATAATTTGATTTATATATCTGCATAATCAAGAGTTAGGATATAATTATGGTATGATTTGGGAATTGTATTAGTTCTAAGGAGATATGCAGGAGACAGTATTTAAAGTAAAATATGTTTTAAGAGTCTTTCAGAATTGGAGATTGCCTTGAGACAAAGTTTGTTTTGTTGGGTTTTTATTTATTAAAGAATTTCTTTAAGTGTCTCCTAAGGAATGGATAAAGAGAACTAGTATTCTGTCTATCCCAATAAATAACTTGATCTATTTTTTAAGTGACTTCAGGGTGTTTTGGAAATGCTGATGTCTAGGGTAGAGATACTTTAGATTGGCCTGGTGTATTGCTGTATAGCAAGGGGAATAGCTATATGTACTTACAGCTTCAATTTAATTGCTTCTAGTATTAAGATTAATATTTTGAAAGGCTTTGTTTAGCAAAGGTTTTGTGTTCCTCATTTTTTTTCTTTTTCTCTCCCCTTTCTGTAGTATTAGCTTTAAATGGCCAAATTGCTACTCTAAGTCAGAATAAATAACTTTCAATTTTCCATAGGAGCTGAAGTTAAAAGATGAAGAATGTGAAAGGCTTTCTAAAGTGCGAGATCAACTTGGACAGGAATTGGAAGAACTTACAGCTAGTCTATTTGAGGTTTGTTGGAGTCTTCGATGTGATATACTTAAAGGAGGCTGAGCCAGATGTTTTATGTAGAATCAGTATATTGTATGCTGAATTTTTCTGCAATAAGCTTATAAAGGGATTTGTGTCCTGAAGACCCGGGTGTGTTGAGGCTTAAGAGCAGGCAGTAGACTTTCTTTTTTTTTTCACTTAGATGAAAGAGACCTTGTTGAGCATGTCAGTCTGCCTAGGCACAAAACGAAGAAAATATATCAGAAAGCTTAAAACTACTTAGGCTTATTTTTTGGCATAACTATTTTGAGACAGCTTCTCTGTCTGACAATAAGGCTATCTAGATGAGAGCTAAATTTGGGGTTGCCATGGTGACTAAATAAAAAAATAACATAGTTCCAGATCAATAGAGGTAGCAAGCATGTAACTTAGCCATGCTTTCAGCTTTTGAATTTTGGGTCTGGCAGCGTGCTACTCCCACAAACTCGAAAAGAAACGTTAATACTGGGTGATGCACCAAGGTGGAACCTAGTTAACATGTGAGAAGCCTCAACTTTGTGGGGCATTTTCATTCAAGAAAAAGGCAGTAGTGCCAGCAAAGATTGTGAACTGGTATTACACACACACACACACACTCTTAAATACCTACTTGAAGAATGATCAGTTCTCATTTTGTCATAGGAAATGTATAGCAATGCCTAGAGGCTAAATTTTGATACCCGTAACTGTCAGAATAAGTGTTATAATTTAAAGATTATTTATATGGTTCGCAAATCATAAGTATTGGTTTGCAGCATGTGCATAAAAATACAATACCAGGTATGTCTTAGAAACGTTATTTAAGCTTATGATGATGTATTGGTATAAAAGTGCTATTAAAATCTGAAAATACAGACATTCAAAACTCAAATTACAGACTGCTCTGTGGGTTGGCAACGTGTTTTATTACATCATACCTTTTGGTCAAAGTTACTTAAAATATTAAGTAGTTCCTTTGTTAGGGAATGATGGGAGACTGGAAAGGCAAATTCTAGCATAAATATTTGTATATGTTGGGGGGGAATGTTAGACAGGTATTTTAACTGTAGAGAAAGAAAAATAAAATTGTGGATGAAATTTTATGTAATGATATTTCATAATTTAGAACAAAGTATCAATTTGTTAAAGCTACGTTTGAAATAGTGTTAGTAACAACTGAGTTTTACTTATTTGAAACTCCCAACTGTAGTGAACGTGTCACTTAATTTTCTTTTGTGATTTGATTTCACTAAGAGGCTCTAACAAGAGACAGTGGTGAGGTTTCTTGATTGGTTTTTTTATTTTTATTTTTTTCCTCCGGGATCTACAGCCCTTGATTTCCCATTCTGTTCTGAATCCCATTCATTTCAATGACTATATAAGTGGATATGCTGAAGCTTATATTAATGCATCCCAATGGAGGTTTGGGACTTGTTTTGCACAACTGGGTGTACATATTACATTACTACGCTGTAATAGCACTGTAACATGCTTTGCTTTCAGAGGTGCATCACTGAGCAGAAACTGCATGGTCAATGTTAAATGTATTTGTACACATTGTATAAATGTGTATGTTCCCATTCTTGCATGTGTCTGTTTTTACTTAAGAGAATTTTACAAACCCATATTACCCAGCTCTGTTGAGTGCCAGTGGGAGCCAGATCTTTTGGTATGATGTATGAACTTTTTTGTTTTATTTATATAGCCTCCAGATATGTGCTAGGCGCTTTACAGATATGAGAACGGTCCCATCCCACGTAATTTAGTCCATGGCCCTGATCTTTCAATCTTTGTTGTCTTCAGTAAGTACCAAGTAAGAAGAGTAATTTGATCACAGGCGCAAATTGCTGGATCAGAGCCTAAACAAATACGTTCTGCAGACAAAAGGCTTAGATGTATGAGGTCAAAGGATGTTAAAAAAAATTCCCAGTCCTTTTACACTTTCTTCTTTATTGGCTTAGCTTTGTTCCTTTGCTTAGAGCCGTTTTTAGTGCTTTTTCTGTTCTACTTAAGAAATGTTTATTAATCTATAAACTGTTGTTTAAGCTGCTGCTTTGTCTGTTTTATTGATGGAAAGAATTTAGACTTCATAGTTGTGTGACTGGTTCCTTCATGCAGAAATTTACAGTTGACTAATACTGGTTATTCTGGCTAGAAGAAGGGAGAAGTTCTTTTGAATGTGCTTATGTTGATTTTGTTGCTACTGGTCGAGTCTTTTTCTTGGGGGTCAAGGAGCTTCACTTGTCAGCCCCTGAAGCATGACTGGAGCCTGGTGTTCATGACAGGTATTGTTCCTGCTGGAGGGGGGTGGGTGGAGTTGCTGGATTTCTGAGTCTGGGCTCAAGATCAAGGAGAGGAAACTTGGTGGGCTAGTACTGAATCCAGATGACAGATTCATAGGATTGTTTTTGTTTTGTTATGTGACTATTCAATTTTAGACTGCACAACTTGCTATCCTCAAGTAGCCTCCTTAAAGCACAAGTATGTCCTTAGCTTGGTTTGGGTTTTTTTTTTGCTGGATCTTATCAATTTGTGTGACGTATTTACACTGGCAAAACATTTTTTTTTTATAGGAAGCACACAAAATGGTTAAAGAAGCTAATGTCAAACAAGCTGCAGCAGAAAAACAGTTAAAAGAAGCACAGGGAAAGGTGAGGTTGTTTCTGTCTTGCTTGCTTTGTCTTTTCATATGGTTGTAAATTGAAAGCATGAATCATAACAATGTAAATAGAGCATTAGCTGTATACGTTATTAGAATTATATACTGAGTTGTTTTGTGTTCCCGTGGCATATTCTTAGCTAATGCCAAGGGATGCTGAGCTGGTGTTTGTGTCCTATCACAGCCAGCAAGGTGCATAGGAACCCAATGTTACTCCAGTATGCAATTGCATAGGCATCTGTGTGTTAATACTGTTAGCAGATGAAGTCTTGATTTGAACCAAGACAACTGGAATTCGTAGCCTCGGGCGATATTTTTGTTTGCTAATGATGTTATTCCCTGCCTCTCCCCAAGATTGATGTCCTCCAGGCTGAAGTAGCAGCATTGAAAACACTAGTACTGTCTACTTCACCTACATCTCCAACCAAGGAATTTCAGTCTACTGGAAAAACTCCTTTTAAGAAAGGCCATGCAAGAAACAAGAGTACAAGCAGTGCTATGGGTGGCAGTCATCAGGACCTTACCATGATGCAGCCAATTGTAAAAGACTGTAAAGAGGTAACGGTGCAAGGATTGTCCTCTCTTTGCTGATAAGCTGGCTTTATTGTTTTGTTGTACGCACAGCAAACCCAGAACATACTAAATCTTCATGCAATACCGCTTGTTCTAGAGATATATTTAGTTAATGAAAGAAAATTTTTCTTGCATGCCAATAGGTGGTGATTTTTCCAAGTTTTGTTTACTTTTAAATCACCAGAGGAAGGCGAGATAAGAACTGAGATATTGGAATTATTAATTTAAAGATGGGAATTCAAAAAAGAAAAATACACTGTAACTGAATGACAAGTCCTGGTGGCTTTTTACAAAGTCCATCACAGCGGGTTCATAAACTTTCATAAATGTTTCATAAACTGTCATAGAGAAGAGGAATAGTCATTTTATAGATCAATGATGGGTGAAAGAGGCCAGGGAAAATACTGAGTCGGTGATTTATTAGAGAACAGGAGGGTTACCACTGGAGTACCAGAGTGGCCTGTGATTTTTTTAATCTACTCGTAATTGAAAATGGGAAAATAACAAGGCAGCACATTGGTGCTTAAGACCTTAGAATAGTAGTAGCAAAAAGTGACTGAAGAATTGAGAAGGATCTTATGCTACTGAGTGCTTAGTAGAACAGCCGATGAAATTCACAATTTATAAATGAGAAATGAAGCATCTAGAAAAAAGTGCAACTCTAGCAGGCATACAGTTGTGGACTTAGAATTAGCTACATTGTGCTGGGGGAAAAAAAAAAAAGAAAAAGTAGTGTACTTGTGGATAGATCTCTGAAGACACCACCAAGACCCACAGAGCCTTAGAAGTTGTTAGGAAAAGAATAAATAGCAAACCAAAATCACTGTACTGCTGTATAAACATGTAAAAATGTGTCTATGCATGTAGCTATGATATTTTGTTCTCTGAAAGAGCATAATGAAAATATGAGGACGTGTGACATAAATGGTTAAACCTATGGAAGTATTTCTGTGTAGAGAGAGACACTTGAGGTAGAAAAAAATCTATACAATCACAGGTGACACGGTGGAGATGAATGGTGTGCAAATATTAATGATTTCTTGTAATAGGAAAACTCTGGAAGCTAAAAGGAGAATCAATTTCAGTGAGTACATAATGAAACTTTACAACTCATTGTCACAAGGTAGCAAGATTAAAAATATAAGTGTATTCAAAATGTAGTCATGCAAAATGACAACGGAAAAGGCTGTCGAGGTATATAGAAGACAGATATGGCTTGGGAAGCTTCTTTAAGTACAGGTTGCTAAAAGTTGAGAGGCTGTAAGGTGAAGACATGTCACTGTATTTCCTCCCATACTGCTCTGCAGCCAGCTTTGTGACTGCTGGCCATTGTTAGACAGGTAACAGGATCTTTAATGTGATTCACAGTGGCCAGTTTTCTACTTTGTTTTCCGTGTTTTGCCAGTCATCATTAAGTTCATACTATGCACCTTTTTACTATAAATCTAGAAGGTAAAGGCTTTTTTACAGATCTGTTTCATACTTGGGCTTCAAAAAAAAAAAAAAGCTTTACATACTGCCTGCCCACTCTCAGTGCTGTCCAGGATATTTTCTGTATTAAAATTGAATCCTTGTTGCCCTTCAGGAAAGGGGAGAGCTGGGATGGAATCCAATTACTTTGTAATCACACTTAGGTCATGACTCATTGAAATTTTTAAGTGTCAGGCAAGAGTAAAAGAGGGGAGAAATCTGTTTTGCCTCAGTTCCTTGTGGAGAGAAAGGGGTGAATGTGAAGAACGTGCAGCAGAAGGTCCAGTCTGCCCAACATTTTTTTGTTTAGGTCAGTTTCCTTTCTATTGGTTGCATAAGGGAATGCTTCAACGCTGTTCAAGGCTGCTCAAAGCGGGTTTCTTCCAGTGACAACCCAGGGAATTGGTGAGAAACAGACGTATTTTCCACCTGCTGGGACTTGAGTTTTTCTGTCTGCCTTCTGAGCACCAGTACTTAAATGGAGCGAAGGAAGCAAGACTGCCTCTGGCGTGGTGCTTAGGACATTGTTTTAAGCCAGGAAGGAGACACGCCTTCCCTACTGCTTTCAATATCCAGTGCTTTGTGGTTTGGTTTACTATTGGTCTAAGGTAAATGTTTTTGCATTTCTGGGAGTTGGGTCTGAAACCCTCATTCTGCCCCCTTCTTGCTATATGCTCTTGCCACTGAGTTAAGTTACCCCTTGCACATTGTTCTGATTTTCAGTGACTTGCCTTCAAAAGGGGGACTGCGAGTACTCTTGCTTAGTGCACCATAGTGGCCTTGTGTGGGGAATATAGCTTCGGACTCTTATGGAGAGTGTCCCACCCAGAGCTTTGCTTTTAGAGATGTTGAGTGAAGCTGGGTATAAAACACATCAAGTCTTAGGTTTCTTTGTGAAAAGTAGACCCTAATTTGCAGTAGAGCCAGGAATTGCCAACATCTCATATAAGTGCTTCCTAGTGTGTGGGAGTAACCTCTAGGATAAGTAGACATATCTAATTAATTTTAGGTATTGCCAAGGCTGGAACACAGGAAGTTTCATTCTAATATGAGGAAAAACTTCTTTCTGGTGAGGGTGACAGAGCACTGGAACAGGCTGCCCAGGGAGGCTGTGGAGTCCCCTTCTCTGGAGACCTTCAAGACCTGCCTAGATGCAGTCCTGAGTGATGTGCTCTGGGCAATCCTGCTTTAGCAGGAGAGTTGGACTAGATGATCTCTAGGGGTCCCTTCCAACTCTGACAATTCCATGAAGCTGAGTAGCTGCCTGGTGGGCACACAAGTAGCATCCACTCCGAGTAAATGCTGACAAATGCATCAGTGTTGTTCAAAGAGCTGAAATGTTTCTCTGATGTTGTCTTTTACTGTAAAATGAAAACATAAAAAAAATAACTAGCATTATTATCACAATTTGCCGCACATTTAATTGCAGGTAATAAAAGCTTTGATCTAGTGAAAGTGCAGGTAAAGGCAGGGAGGAGATACACACGTAACACAGTGTAGATTGGAAGGGAAGAGCGTCAAGCTATATTCAGTGAGCAGTTGTTTCAAAGCAGCTTCTTTATAAATTGCAGGTTTGGAGGAAATTGAGTTAAATCTAGAAAATAACCAAGTTAATAAAAAAAATGCACAAACTGAAAACGATGGGATTTTTTTCTGCTGATATTTCTTGATTGTATTCATTTTGAAGTCAGTCTTGAGTTTTAAAGTGTGGGGAATGTTCCTTTAGGGAGCGAGTTACACCTATTGAATTTCATTGGTACAATGAGGTTGGTGGCTTAGCAACCACAACATCTATAGACTAGCTTAATTAAGATGGTTGTTCCTGATTGTACCTGAGTGTAAGGCAAGTAGCTGTAATGGAAAACAAATTTGCTAGTCTAATTTTTGTAGGTTCTCTTTCAAGGAAAAAACTCAACAAAAATGGCAAAACGCCCCCAAAATACGTATGTAGAAGAAAGGGAAGTGCTAGGAACTTAGGGATGGAGTAATGCAGGGGGTAAAGAACAAAAGACTGAAAGAAGTTGTTTCAAAGCAGTGTACTGATCTTTTTAATAGGAATTAAAAGGAAAGAATTTAATATTTAGCACTCCTTTTTCTCTTTTGTTCTCATTTGTATTACTTGTTTTTAATATTACAAAATTTAAAAAAAATCAAATCCTCACTTACCTTTGGCTTGCAGTGCACATCCCAGCCTGTAGCCTGAGGTTTGGATTTCAGGAGTGCGGGTCTGCGATAGCACGAGAAAGGGATTTAGCGTTCAGTTGGCGAGGAAAGGTGCAGAAGCCTGTGTCAGCAGAATGTCTAAAGCAGTCTGAGGATCGTGCTGCACCACCTGAGCAGGATGGTGTTGCGTATCCCATTGGAGACTGGCATTAGTCTTTCATGTTGGATTAGGAGTATGTGTCGGAAGCGCCCGTCCTCACCCTGCTTGGTTCACGTCTTGGAGCAGTGCTATGAATCTAAATCATGCCCAGTGAATATCTTTGCCTTCCTGATGCAGCGTGGACATAAAGATGAAAAATGAAGAATAAAAGTATAGTTGTGATTGACTGTGTATTGAATGCCTGTTCTCCTGTGTTTGTATATTTGGTGTGTTAAATGTCTGTTCTCTTTTATTGTTTGAATAGCGGTGTGTTCTACTCTTGGGTGCAGGGTGAACCTCTATCTAGGGTTGCAGTTGTTTTCTTTAGATCTCTCTGTTTTATCTATAATTACAGAAATGGAGATGGACTAAAACACTGTAATGAAAAGGCATGAAGAAGAAAATGAATTTTTGGCTTTGTTTGTCTGTTGAAGAATGAGTTAAATTTTTCAAAGCTATTCTGGAAGCTTAGGAAGTGGGGGAGAGGTAATTAGTTTGTCCCTGCAGCTGGGGTGACCAGTCAATGCATTATATAATGTGTCTTGAAAATGATATGTTTTTACAGTCTTAGAAGAGTGGATTTAAGATGTTCAGAGCTGGGGCACAATAGCGTTTTTTCACAGTGCAATGGAAAGCATTTAGGTTTCATGCTTATCACTTACCTGTGCATATTTGCAAATGATAAATGCTAATTGGTAATTGCAGTACTAAAATACATGAATCTTTGTGTTCTAGGCTGATCTATCTTTGTACAATGAATTCAGATCTTGGAAGGATGAGCCTACTATGGACAGAACATGTCCTTTCTTGGACAAAATTTATCGGGAAGATATTTTTCCATGCTTGACCTTCTCAAGAAGTGAGGTAATGGAAATAGTCTAAATGTGGTCACTGACAAGTATGTTACATGAAGCCAATAGACTGTATTAAAAATGTTTTCATATGAAGTTTAACCATTTTTGTTTCATCAGGGTGTAACAGCTTACAGTGAAGGGCTGGAATTTAATCTGAAGTATTGAATGATCATTATTTTTCTTCACCATTATGCTATTCCTGATAGAGTCTTTTTAGATCTACTTTTTCAGATGTTACTCCTGTTTGGCAGTATCTGATGTTTGTAGGAATGGATGGCGGGGATTTTTTTCCCCTGATGTTTCAAAGATACAGTTTTGTAGAAATAATGGGCTGTCACTGTCTTTTGTTTATATAGGGGGCAGTAGAGACCAGTATATTTAATTTTGTGGAGCAGTTCTCTCTCTGAGCAGGCTACAAGCACCATCTGAGCATTTTCTTGAAGAGAGGGTTGAGTTACGAGAATTAGACTTAGGGATTTGATGTGATTCAGTAGGAGCAGTTTGGGCATATAGTTTTAGATGAATTATGGGATATTTTTCCTTGTGTTATTCCTGCACACTGTCCCATGCAGAGGAAAGGGCAGAGTTTTACCCATCCTAGGAGTAGTGTGGATCTGATTCCATTGATTCCAACTGCTTTGCTTTGTTTTTAAGCAGCATTTACAGACTGTAGGGAAAAGGGACCATGTTCATAGATCTTTATTAAAATAAGAATAACAAGTTTTAAAACCCTCAGACTTCTATTTTTTTCCCAATAAAATTAAACATCGCACATGGAAAATGATGTATTTTATTCATAATGTTTATCTGTTGTTTTCATGTGGTTTTATGGTCTTTTCCCATGCTGTTCATCTACTGTTACTTGTGGGCCATAAGCACACATGATCTTCTAGTTATTTTTATACCAGTCCATTATGGTTGGTGCACAGCATCACAGGAACCTCTCCCACTAAAAAGTTTACTTGGCTACTATGGGAATTAAGTTGCTTCTGCTGTACATGTAAGTAGGCCATCCTGTTGCAACTTCACTTTGTTTTTTTCTGCTTCAGTGGTGATGTAATTCCTGTAGATTTGCATTTTCTTTTAAGGAAAGAATGAGGCATCTCGCCTGAATTATTTCACTAATAATATAAGTTGCACCTTCTTTTAAATCAAGTAACGGCTATTAGTCACCTGTACTTAAACAGTGGTTTGGGGCAAGTCTTGGGTCCAATCAAGCAAAATGAGAGTATTTCTAGTGTCTTATGATGGTGTGTTTATAAAGAATTAACATAAAAAGCCTGAAGAAGGTTGCACATCGTTTCATTAAGATAATATTTTAAGTAGACTAGAGTTTGAAAGTTGCAGCTGGCTTTTCTATATATGTTGGGTTTTATGTATATTGTGCAGTCTTGCTTGTTTGGACACCTTTCTAAAGCTGTCTTTGGCTGAAAAGCAGTGGCATAATATTTACTTGGCTTTTGCAAGATAAGCAAGCATGCTGCATCATTTTTGTTGCCACAGAACACAATAAAATTAGCTCAATTTTTTAAAATAAACAAAGTTTGTGCCGAATCCAGCCTCTGACAAGAACACTGCATGTACAAACGTATGCACTCTTTGGGTTTATGAGGAATGACTGAAAATATAGGTTAGCATTTTCAACATGCTTGACTACATTCCTGGCTGTAAAGGCAGTTATCTTGCCTCAGGGAAGGCAGGGTTATTTGGAGGGCGGAATTTAAACAGGAGCATGGAAGCGGGATCAGAGCAAAATCTCATTTGTAATTGAATTTCTGTTTGGTGAGTGGACTTTTTTTTCTGTGTTCCTAACTTTACACAAGAAGAAATACATCACTGCTTTGAGACGGTGGATAATGCAGAGCTGTTTTTAACTGCTGTCTAAATTTCTCTTGCAGTTGGCTTCAGCTGTTCTGGAAGCTGTTGAAAACAACACTCTGAGCATTGAACCTGTTGGCTTGCAACCTGTTCGATTTGTGAAAGCTTCTGCAGTTGAATGTGGGGGACCAAAGTATGTTACGCAAACAGACAGGGGGAATCTTGACTCGTTTGAGATAACTCTTGGATTGAGAAAACTACTATCAGCTGATCACCTCAGTCAAATTTGTGCAGCTTAAACTTTATTTCCCAAAATGCAGGACTTTAAGATTGCTTTTAGAAAATTTTATGTGGGAAGTTATCAACTAGTAAATTAAACTTTAAAGAAGACTAATATAGAACAAACCTTTAAGACAAAATTCCTTTTTTGGAAGAGCTGTTTGATACATTGACCGCAAAAGTAACATTCACTTCCCTGGAGAAAACTATCCTGATACTTAAAACAGATATTTTGAAGTAAGGGCTGTCACCTGGAGAGTGTCATGAAAGAAATGGGTATTGAAGTAGCACAGGCTGAATACTGGACATCTAGAATATTTGTGGCATAAGAAATTTAGGATGTATAGGAGATAAATAGATTTACTCTTCTGGATTTGAGCAGGAGGAATGTAATGAAATGGGAATGAAGGTGAGTTTGTTGAACTTAGAGCAGGAAGATTATCTTAGAAATTCTGGAGTGGTCCTCGAGGAATCTGAAGCAAGACTTGTCAGGTGTTGATACAGACATTGCAATTAGGTGGGAGGGACTTGCCTGAGGCACTGGGGTGGTGATGGATGTGAAGGAGAGGGAAGGGATTTGTAGTGTGCTTCAGTGTGTGTCAGGGTTGAGCAAGTAAGGTCACTTTTAATCTGAAACCTTCCGAATTTAAGAAAGCCCTGACTTTGCTATTGGAGAATCACAGAATCAAAATATCAGGGATTGGAAGGGACCTTGAAAGACCATCTAGTCCAATCCCCCTGCCAGAGCAGGAACACCCAGATCAGGTCACACAGGAACGCGTCCAGGTGGGTTTTGAAGGTCTCCAGAGAAAGAGACTCCACAACCTCTCTGGGCAGCCTGTTCCAGTGTTCCATCACCCTCACTGTTAAGAAGTTTTTCCTTATATTTAAGTGGAACCTCCTATGTTCCAGCTTGCACTCATTGCCCCTTGTCCTATCATTGCCTGTCACTGAGAAGAGCCTGGCTCCATCCTCCTGACACTCACCCTTTACATATTTATAAATTTTAATGAGGTTTCCCCTCAGTCTCCTCTTCTCCAAGCTAAAGAGACCCAGCTCCCTCAGTCTTTCCTCAGAACTTTTGGCCAAGTTGACAATTTTCTCTGTAATATTTGTATTGTCAGAGCTCAATTTTCTAGTAGAAAATCTGACACTTAAGACTCTTTTCCCGCCTCTTTCTCATTACTATTAGTTTTCAGTTCTTGTTTTTTTCTGTTTTTGAGTGAAAGAGGAAGTACACTTAACATATTTCAGAATTTTTTATGTCCTCTTTCAAGAAGTGATATAAAATGAAAATTGTGTTTTATTACTTAGTCTCTGATCCTTTCTAGCCTAAAACATTCACACCTACTTATGTTCTTCAGCATATGCCTGTTACCAGAAAACATACTCTTTGAGTTCTGTGCCCTCATCAGAGGGGCCCACCAACCAAGAAGGAAGCTACCGAAGGGATGGTGATCTTGAGCTCAATATACACCTCTGTGAGCTGCTTTCCATGAATGCAGCAGAGAATCTGGACAGCCAGAAGCTCCTGAAATAAGTCACGTGCCAGTAAAGAGCAATTGGCAAATTGATGTAAAACCATTGCGGTTCAAGCAACTTTCCTGTGTCTTGACATGATGAAATTCTTACTCAAAACCAGGAGACTCAATTGCATCATTCAGAAGTTTAATGAGATGTTCACCTATTTTCTGCAGTGTTAGATAAGTCTTAAGGACTACGTGACTTCTAGTTAAAATAGTTGGCTAGGTATAGAGTAATGTTTTGAGATGTCTGTGCACAAATTGTGATTTAATTACCTGTATCAAAGGGATGGGGTGTACTCCTTTCTACCTTTTCCCGCTGTCACGTGCAACAAAAACTTTTGTGGTAGTGCTTGTAGGTAAGTAATAGGTAAGGAATATGCAGTATTGAAGTGTAATTTGACAGCAAATGTGCTTTGCTTTATAGATGGTTACTGGCACTGACCGAGAAACAGGTGTTCCAGTTTTCACTGAATCAGAGTAGCAGTTTGACATTGTTTTATTTTTATACGGAGCAAAGCACTATTTTTATTGAAACCATGTTCTTAAATAGGTAACAAAATATAGACAAACTGTAAATAAATAGTAACAAAAACTAGAGTAATGTTTCTTGAAAGAATTACTGTACAGTCGCCTGGGGGGAGGGGGAACAGAGGCATAAAATAGCAGGTGGTAGCCCAGCGGCAAAGTCGGGAGCTGAAGGCGGAGAGCTGTGATAATAGTGAAGAAAGGCTCTTGATATACAGGAGTTATTGAATGGTGCCTGTGATGGTGTGTAGTAAGTGCTGCCTGAACGTGAGACAGCTGGGTTTCCCCACAGGATTCGAATAATTGTCCCCATGGGGAGCAAAGTGCTAAGCTGCGTGTGCGCTGTGCAGCGCGGAACTGAGTCATTAGTAGTAATGCCAGCATTTAACCTGGTGTGATGGAAGATAACATATAGAAGGTATTTCTATAGCCAGAAGGAAAAAAGGGCTTGATTTTTCTTAGCAGTGAAAAGCTGTCTGTCTTCTCACAAAAGCTTGGCTGATGTTGTGATCAGCTTGCTTCAGATACTATAGGATTTCTTGGATCAATGGAGTGCTGTCAGTCCTCACAAACGTCATATGGAGAATTGTATACACTCTTCACTTTTCTCCTGTCTTACATGGTTCTGTGGACCGGCTGCAGGCTATTTAAAAGGGTCTCTGAGCCACTGTTTAAGAACTGCAGAGGCTTCATAATTCTGGTTTCACTTTTGAAATGAGGGAGTCTAAGACCAAGCAGCCTTTTAAGAGGTAGAAATGGAAGGGAGAAGAGGCAGCAGCTTTTAAAATCAATGAAACAGCGGATGCCATGACAACCTAGATCATCTGAGATGCTGCAATATGGAAGTCCCAAATAAATTAAATTTCCATTTTATTTACATTTATTAAGATTGTATTAATAGCAGTTTCTTCAAGATATTCAAACCTTCTTTTTTTAAAGAATTCTGGAGGAATTTTTTAAAAAAATCTTTGCATTTCCTGAATTGTTTTTTTGGGGAAGAATTTGTGGTGACTGCCAACTTTTCCTTGTTCCTGAATATGACATACTTGCAATACACCAGAAGAACTGAACTTGATTATTTTATCATCACTTCTTATAATGGTAATGGAAATAATTAGTGCCAGACAGCCTGTTTTCCTTTTTCCCAAATATATTTTACAGTAAGAGTATAAAATAGATTACAATTTGGGCACAGATGGAAAGCTGATCTTAAAACATGTCTGAGAGAGGCTTCAGAGAATTGACTGCTATTCTGTAGGGCTGATGTTTTTTAGGATTAAATGCAACATCAAGCAGAATTTTTTTAAAAAATCTGTTTAAATGTTGGCATCAACTGATAATTTAAACAATATTTGTTTCACGTATGAAGAGTTAGAACAATCCCACTGTTCCAGAGTTGTCAAGCCAGCTTGAATTAGTGAGTATGGAAGTACATGACCAGAGCTGAAGAAAGCTTTAAAAATCAGAAATGCATCACAGCTCACTAGTAGGGAAACAAAATTAGTCCTCGTAGAACTGAAATAGTTGACAACATAATGTAATAATTACAGCTTGTGAAATGAAGGTAGAGACTTGGGTATCTGTGACAATGTGTAGCAATTACATTAACACCTTAAACGCATGCAGGTGTTTAGACATTAATGTCAGGTTGGTTTATTAAATTATGCAAACTGTATATTTTGTAGGAAATGTGCTCTCAGTGGACAAAGTAAGTCATGCAAGCATAGAATCAAATTAGGAGATTCAAGCAGCTACTACTACATTTCTCCTTTCTGTCGTTACAGGGTAAGTAGATTTGCTCTGATTTCATTTTGAGTAGTGTTTATTTAGTAATTTTTCCATACTATTATACAAATTTATTAACTGCCATTATTTTTTGTATGGGTTCAGATCACTTCTGTGTGTAACTTCTTTACATATATTCGATACATCCAGCAAGGACTGTTGAAGCAGCAAGATGGTGAGTAAGAAATTGCATTTGGCATATACAAATACAAACTTAGATAGCGTGTGTACCTAAAACTTGCTATCTCTGCACAACAGCAGTGACCTGACATTATAGGAAAGCTATCTGTTGGTAGTCGTTGTTACAAGAATTGGGTGATATCCCTGCAATGAAGTTGGTGGGGTTTTTTTTTAACAGCAACAACGAATTAAGAAGCAGTGATTTTTAGTCCATCTATCCTCCTCCCACGTTATTCAATAAGAAATGTTATGAAAAATTTGGTAAGGAGACGAGTTAGTCACAGTTTTTTCCACACAGTGTTTAAAAATAAAACCTTTTTCACAGAATATGAAGCTATTTTAGACCAAAAGAAAGACGTGTTTGATTTGGTCTGGGCCATTTTTTCTTCTCTCACTAGGTATTTTGGTGTGTCTTATTTTGTGCACCAAGAATGCAGACAGCCGTTTTTATGAGACAGCCTTTCTTGTGTCTCCCTTTCTTTCAGGGAGAATGGCAAGGTTGACAATATTTTGGATTAAATCGTGAAAAGCGAACAGGAAACTCTACTGTATTCATTCATCACTATAAAAGAAAATGATCATTTGATTACATCAATTATGTACAGTTTAAATACAATTTTATTTCCTGTCCAGGTCAAAGGATATTGCCCAACAGCCTTTAGTCCAAGGTTTTCTTTGAAACAGGCCGTGTTGCTTAAGCTCCTGGATTTTTCCAAGGGCAGATAGCAGAAAAAGCATCACCAGCCCCGGGTCCATAGTTAATTTAAAAAATGGATTTCACTTTTTAAACTTAACTTTTTGTTGTCAGTTGCATTTTTGAAATTAGAATAAACCAGCATTGCGCTGTTTATGGATGTCTGTGCTTTTCATTGTTCCGGCCATAGAATTAGCCCCACTTTGATCTACCTCTCATAGTCATCTCTCCTGATATTTCCCAATTTCAAGGGCTTAGCATTTTAGCTACACCCAAATCTTTTGTTTCCACTTCTAACCTGATGTATTTCTGAGGTGACAAGTAGAGAGACTGTTCTTTACAGAATATAATGCTGTTAACGTTCCTTTTCAAAGAGAATTGTTTTTGTGGAATTCACCAGAAATTCACCTATTTAATCTGCTAAACTATGTTTAAGAAAACTTTCAGAAGGTGGTAATTTTTACTGATGTACTAGCATTGCAGAAGATCTTGAAAATTTAGGTTGTAGTTTAGTTTACAGTTAAAAGGCTTTCACTTTGATGAAAAGGACCTATATAGTTTCAACTAAAAATTGCTTACTTTGCTACTGAGATAAAGAATTTAATATTCTTTTCCCTATTGAGTAATGAAGTATTTTCAACATCAACAGAATTACTTATTCTTCACAAGAAATTTTGAAAAAAGTTCTCAAAAGAGCTTGGTGTTTCAGCTCAGTTGCCATCTTTGCCATTAAACCACTGAATTTTCATTTGTAGCTTTATGTACATGTTTTACCAGCACTTTTAGAAGAACATAGACACTCATGATAGTTGTCTGCGTAATGTGTTCCATGTATTTCTCTTCGCACACCATGTAATTTTTGAAATGGGTCACTTACAGAGGCAGCTTTTGAAAATACGATAGGGAAGACTTTGCACTTGTTGCTCAGGTTAATAATTTTGTAGTCTTTCTACATCGTGATCACGAGTGCATGGAAATTAGTTTCGTCTTGAATAATTACATACTCAATTTTGCATTGCTGTGGCATCTAGAAACTTAAGGTATGAACTAGGGTCATCAAGACAAAATTTAAAAACAAAGTATCTTCCTCTCTATTTTACTAGTTTGTTACTGGTAGANGCTTAAGGTATGAACGAGGGTCAGCAAGTTTACCAAAACACAAACAAAATTAAAAAAAAAGTTTCTTCCTCTCTGTTTTACTAGTTTGTTACTGGTAGAAAAGAGGGAGGAAGAGAGATTACAAATGAAAAAAATTAAAACAAAGTTACAGGTTCTGTGATGGGACAATTCTTATTCAAAAAGTTGTACTTTTTTCTACTTGCAGTCTTTTCATTTTATAGAAAATGAGTCAATGAGCAGGGCAATTGAGAAACAGCAATTAATTGAAGCTAATGAGAACTACTGATGCATTAAAAAAAATAAATTAAAGTTTGGGGACTTTTTTTTTTAATAGGACCATGATAGAGAATTTTTAAAATAAATACTTTACAAATTTTGTCATAACCAAGCACAAAGAGCCCTGGTTTTATAGATGTTTGCTAGTCCTGAAGCTCCCCGAAAATGATGTTCAGTGAGGCAGCCTGTATGCATCAGTTGAAATAAAATATGAATTCTGAATTTTTAATGGTATTTCTGTCTCTTTGTAGTGGATCAGATGTTCTGGGAAGTTATGCAGCTGAGAAGAGAGATGTCACTAGCAAAACTTGGCTATTACAAGGAAGAGCTCTAAATCTTTTTACTCTTGCGCGTGCATGAACTTCATCGAATACACATAACTAAAATTGCTGAATCTTTTGGGTTTTTTGTTTTTGGTCACTTGATATTTATTTCCACAAAGTGGGTCCAAGATCTTTCTCCTTTTGCAGATTGCACTAAGAAGTACTGTGATTGTTTTAAACTGACCTATGCTGTATATGCGTACGTATAATACTTAGTTGAACAAGCGTGGTAAGCACTCGCAGGTGTATTAGTGATTGTCATTTACATTTAAAAATAAAACTTCTGATTGTATGTGTTAGTCTGAAGCAGTGTCTGCCTTTTGTTCTTTGTGGTGTGGAATGATGTGAACCTCCCTGATGAGTATAACTGAAATGATTTTATGAAGGGGGACTAATAAATGCCTGACGCTTTCTTCATCACAGTCTTTAAATACATCTGTGTCTCTCTCCATACCTATGTGCCGCTGCAGTTAACAGATAATTAGGAAATCTCAGCATTGTTTGAACTGGTGCTTTCCTATATTTTTCTATTATAAAACAATATAAGAAGAGAAACGTGTATAATGAAGAGTGGATGTAGTAGATATCTCCTCTCCAAATCAGGGTGTTTTCCAAATATCATGAAACAATAAAATTACCTTGTTTACTCCTTTTCAGTTAGAAATTTGTCCTGACCCCTGTCTGACTGCTAAAATCTTTCCCTTTCCCCAATATTCTTTTATTAGAGTTCTTCCATTCCTTTAATGATTTTTTTCCCCCCTCTCCTGCTTTTTGGGGATTTCCAGTTTCTGATGTTTCATACATCAGTTTCCCACAGGTGTCCTTGACACTCAGAAATGTGCATTAAGTGATTTCTTCACCACGCTGATGGTAACTTCCATATAACGTTAGCAGTTCCCTTCACGAATGCAATTTCCTCCAAAGCTAACCCGATAAAGGATCTTGGCTTCTTAAGGAAGACGCTTTTTTCTGGTCAAGCGCTACTTTTGCACTTCAAGCCAAAGCGGCCCTTTTCCCCCGGGCATAGTCTGCGCTGAAATCAGACAGTTGATGAGGTTACAAGGAATGTAGCTGTGTGTACGTGGTAGACTTGTTGTGTAAAAGCACTTTTGGAGTGATGCTAGGTCTTGATCATGGCATCCATTTAGCAATTACAGGTAAGATTAAAGCACTGGCAGGTAAAATGACAAATATTAGAAGTACAGGCCAAGTTTATGTGGTTGGGTTTTTAACAAGACGCATCTTGGTGGATACAGATTTGTTTGCAGAACAGAAATAACACTGTTCATCGCTGTCTTACTGGTGTGTTCTTAGTTTTTACAGGAGTGAATAGAATGAGCAGTGGAGTTTAATAGCATGTTGCTTGTGTGTACGTCTGCGCAAAACCACTTTGTGTTGGCTTTCACCTGGCATTTCAATGTTGAGATTAAAACAAACAATTGAACCTAAGTGTTTTGCTATTAGTAGGGAGTATGTCCAGCCTAGGCTATTTCAGTACTGAGGAAATACTTTTACTAATGTCCTGTCACTGAGTACTAGTTCCTGCCGTGGAAACCTGAAAGAATTCTACCTTCAGTTGTTAAAATGTTGTTTATTTTTTTCAATAATACTGAGGAAGTCTGGTTTTCTCACTCCTTGAAAACAAACTGTTTGTTGGTATGATGTTTTGTTAAGTTCATAAGTGCTTCCTAAATGATTGTTAATCCTTAGTTTACATAATGAAATCAAACCGTTTCCAGGATTAGCTAAATGGAGTTAAATGATAGTGAAACAGGGTTTGCTTACTAGCCTTTGTTCTGTGCTACCTTTCTTCAATGCAACTTTTCCATGTGCTTTTCCATGTTATGTTAGACAAACAGGTTAATCTGTAATTTAATTTTGTTAATAATAATATAGGAGTTCTGTTTCTCTCACAGCAGTTTGACTATAGGGATGCTCTTTTTTTTTTTTTTTTTATTTTCTTACATTAGTTGGATGGTTTTGCCGCTCAGGGACTTAAATGGGATAGTACATACAGTGAAACCAGTGATGGCTTTGCTCTTGCATTTCTAATTACTGTTGTTTTCCTCAGTAGTATTAATTACATCACCTGTGTGAAAGTACAGGGACAAGATAAGTAATTTTTATTGCTATGTTTTTTGCGCATGTGTAATTATGGTTAGCACTGGGGACCAAAGGTCCTTAAAACAAGAGCTTTAGACATACGGAGCGGAAGAATGCACATCACCTTCTTGCCTCGAAAGCCTTGTCAGATTCTCTTTTACGTGTCGCAGAGTTTAAGTGGAGCCCCAGCTCTAGTTTCGAAGGAATGAAATCAGCTGGGACAAAGTCATTGAAACCTCTGACAAAAACGTGGTAACGTTCCGTGGCACATTCACAGTCACCTGGAAGAGAGTGCATTTTTTTTTCTCAGTGGGATTCTTCAAGCAGTAGGAAAGCAAAACACTTCTACTGGCTTTTCATGGACGTGGTGGGAGAAAATGAGGCCTTGCAGCAGTTCTTTGAAGGTAAGAATCAAGTTTTGAGAGGGACTCCTGAAAATGTCTGGTGGCAGCAGAAGTACAGTAATTGTGTGGAGTTAGTTGAAGAAGAAAGGAAGAAGAAAAAGAGCCCGCAAACCCAAAGCTCGTATTTATACAAAGCTGTTGTGTAAGGGGACACCAGGATGAAAGAGTACCAATGGTAGAGATGCCCTGCAGTGCCTTTCTCCTTGTGCTTTGGCCAGAAGACCAAGGGGAGGGTGGGCCCAGGAGGGCCTGCAGCGGTGCCCGCTCACTGCCAGGGAGAAAGAAAAATGGGAGTGGCTGAGGCCTCCTTGCAATTAATCACTTGTGAAATCTTAGCCATTTTCAGGAGGTTAGAGAGCTTCCTCCCTGCTCTGTCAGAACACGTCAGGTTAAAGAGGGGTTTCCTTCTACTAATACCATTCTTCTCAAATGGCCTAATCATAATTGGTAAAATGGTAGTACTTGTGGCAGCATCCTCAGGGTCCTTCTGAGAGGTTAAACTCAGGTATTTAATTTTTTTTCGGTCTTCTGGCTGGGATCTGCCCCTCTGCCTCTTTCTCAAAGACATTTTACATTTGAGTTAAGGTCCCATTAAGTCTCCTGCCTTTTTCTTAGCGCAAAATTTACTTTCTAGCAGATTGCATAATCAAGCTGCATTTCTCAGGCCCTGCCATAACATGATTCAAAATGGCTGCTCAAAGGCTTATGTATTTTCTACTGTTTTACTAAATATTTTCTTTCCCTTCCTCTGATTTACACTTTGTATTTTTTTTTCTACATTAACCTTTTGGTTCCAAGCTTCTTTTTCTGTATGTTTCCCTTCTGTTACCTGTGCAGGTGTTTGTGTGATACTGATCTCACAGTAACTTGGAAAAATACCTTTTCTGTTTTGGATAACATGGACAATTTTTGTTTCACTATATTTAATTGCCATTGTGCTGAATAAGTGATTTTTTTTTTTAATTTTTTTTTCCTTCTGGCACTCTGCTGGCCTACGTGAGAGGTGGCAACTCAAACCTTGGAGTTCTAATTTCAAGCCAGGAAATGAAATATTCTCTAGCATTGATGAAGAAAATGTATTTTAGCCGAGAAAGTTAAATCAGTGAACCACGGTGTGGGGTTACTAGCCGGCACATGTGGTGTTTATAGGTTGTAGCAAATTCATACCATACTTCTTAAGTCCGCTTTAAGTCATGGAGATGAAAAGCTGACAAACTTGCTTTGCTTTCAGTAACATAATATTTGCTTTTATCAAGCTGTTTGTGCTGCACTGTATAGCTGTTAAATACTGTGTTGGACAGGAATGATATAAAAAATATACCAGAAAAATATTTAGGAACTGCCTTGGAAAACAGGCCTCTAGGGAGTTGGGCCAGGTTCAGTTGGTTTTTATGGCAATGATAATTCGATGGTAGAAGGTATCTTAGATATTTTAGCTGTGTGAATTCTCCAACTAGAATTACTAACTGTAATTCTAGAATTACTAATTTGAATCTTTTTAGAAGGTAGATAGATTGATCTGTCTGGACCAGTGTAAGAAGGAGAAGCTCTGTCCGTTCCATTTAATTGCAGGAAAAAGAAGCAACCTGGGAGGTTTCTTCAGTAATGTTGTGTGGTCCTGTGCTGGGATATGACAAAGGCCTGCTAGCACCGCGCAGGGATGCTGTTAGATGGTTGAATTTGGTATCAGGGCACTGAGATTACGTAAGTGTTAAGGCTACGAGAGCTGATCGTGCTTTCACTCAGCACACAAATTGCTGTCAAACCACAGGTAAGACTGAAATGGGAACAAGCTGATTTAAAGCAGGGTTTGCATTATTTTCAAGCAGGGCTTGCCTTCGATGAACTTTTAAGGCCAACTTTAAGTGATGGCCTCTCTCCAGTTTAGCACTACAGCTTGTGGGTTAGCTTTATAATGCCACCTCATGCAGCAAGAGCAATAAACTGCTAGTTCTGACTTGGTGGCCTCCACGATTAGTCATAGCGGTGCCGGAACATTGTCTGTCAAGGCTAGAAAAAAGCTGAGTCCTGCAGAATCGGGGGGAAAATGCTGCCACTGAGGAAGCCTCTCTGCTTTGTCAGTGGTTCAGGTTTGGCTTCCAAATGCGCCAGCTGGCAACTCAACACATTTATAGATCTGTTTTGTAAGCTTATATTTGAAATTAATGAGCAAAAAGGATCCCATTTCCCCCGTTGCTTTAGTTCCTTACTGTGCATATCTGTTTTGACACTCATTAGTAAGATAAAGTCATATTTGCAATATCGAGAGGGGACAGTCTGAAATAGGAGGTTTTTTTCAAGGGCAATGAGATAATGTTTGTTTTCCTGTTGATCACTACTTTCAATAGCCAATAAACCTCTTAGATTAGATACGACTTTGACTGGGATTTGACCTTGTTTTTTTCTTAAGAGTAAATGGCTTTTCTCTTGTGTGGCTGTTCTGGGAAGCTCATGTCTTTTTCTGTTGCGCTTCACCCTTCCCACACTAGAGATTTCATCTTCTAACAGTTTTTTTTCCCTGTGATTTCTGCTGAAGTTAATACTTTCTAGTTAAAGAGTTTGAGTTTTTTAACCAGTAACTTCCTATTTGTCAGGAGTAGGTCAGAGCTCCTGATTAGCTCTTGTGCCTGTTGGTGTGTAGCAGGGCTGTCTGTTCTTTCTCATGTTATTAGTGGGCTGAGAAACTGAATGAAGGCCAACCTGGTGTTACACTGGTGTCATGGTTTCTCAGTCATCTTTTTTTGTTGTTGTTGTAAGGTACATTGAGGTGTCTGAAATGTGGGTGTTTGGTCTCAGTGCTCTCTGTGACCTCAAGAAGGCTCTTAGTGGAAGCACCGCCTCTCTGTTACATTTGCCTTCTTGGAATATAGTGCAGTGCTCTGGGTAAATACATTAAGCTGCAGAACAAACATGCCATTAAACACAAAACACTTAAACCCCAAAGGCGTCTCATTCCATCTGAAGGATGAGAGATCGAAACAGGAATAAAAGATGAAATCAGTAATTTAAAATATTAAGGATAAGATTTGTTTCTCTGGACAATGTTACCCTGAGGAAAAGCCATCTCTCTTGACAGAAGCTCCCTCCTTCCCAGCTGGAGTGTTACAGGTTTTCCTGCCCTTGACTGTGATATGTCCTGGATGGCTGCAGTTCTGCCACCTGCAGTGGTTCTGTCCTTAACCCTTTCCTGTTTGTTGCTGCCCTGTGTGCCCGAGGTTCCCATCCACAGCTCTGCTGGCCTGGCAGCTTTTACTAGTGGCTCCAGGTCTGTTCCAGTCAAAATGAACGGGACTGTCTTGAACAGTTTAAATACTCACTAGTACTCAAGAGTCCTTAAACATGACAGAAGGTTGTGAACTGCACCCCCTAAGTAAGACTTAGTGTCTGGACTTTCCACTGAACTCCTACAGTGGAGCTCATGCAGCGCTGAGGCCTGTTTTAGTGGTAAAGTATCTTCAGACATAAGTCAGTTAATAATTCTCAAGCAGAAACATTTCCCTCAAGTTGCAAGGGTCTGCAGCAAACAACATGCATTTGTCCTTTCAGCAAGCAGGTATGTTAAGGAGCACTGTGTTCTATGTGCCTTTTTTACATCTCAAAATGTTGCTTAAGGATGGTTCCCTGTACAGAATAGCTGCTGTTTTAACAGATTTTTACTTCAAATAGCTGGACTTGGCTGGGAACCTCTTGGCATCCTCTTTTAATGTCAGGAAATTATAAATTTTTTTTAACTGTTTTTTTTAGTCAATACCAAACACTTGAGAAAGTATTTTATTGATTCTGGTCTGAATTTATGTTTGCAGAAAGAGCACCCTAATAGTCTGCTTATTTGGGCGCTCCTTTGGGAAGGGGTGACTGTGGTTTAAGCTAAATTTGCAACTGCGTGTGACTTTTCTCTGAAATAACTGCTCTGTTAAAGACTTAAAACATACTGCAAGGAGTTTCTGGTCCTCTATCCCCCTGCCCTTCAGTTTCCATTTAGATACTACAGAAAAGGAGGCAATTGATTTCAATGCAGTTGTATGTAAGGCGCTATATGGAGGTGCTGGGGAGAATCAGCTGAGGCAGGTAAATCAGGAGCTGAGACTGTTGGCTACAGAAGTGTGGAGGATAAAGCGAAGCTCAGGAGCCAGGTGACTACAGAGCCTGGACTGGAGAAAAGGGAGGGGGTGTTTGCTGAAGAGAGATGAAAGAAGCGACCATCAGATTAGGAGGCTGGAGCTCAGACTCCTCCTCCTTGGGGGCCTGGGGTTGGGAATAGGGACAGGCTAGGTAAGAATGGACAGGGGAGCAGAAGTTGGTGGTAGAGCTGACAGGTTTTAGACTTGGAAATGGAAGGAGAGAACAACAGAATATCAAGTTTACAGAGAAACGGGAAAAATACAGTCATATGCTGCTCATGAATGCAGTTTCTGTGCATGAAACCCCAGTCACTGTCTTGGCCTTTCATCGGTTTCTTGGGTGGCTGGCAATCCTCTGTGTGGTGACACCCAAATTTGTGTCACCTGGTGCAGACTCTTGCCGGAGATGTCTGAGCATGCTGCAGCGTGGAGTGTGGACTGGGAGCAGAGATCCCCGAGCACAAGCTGATAAAGGCTGCTGACTCCGCACGCCCTCCGGCAGCTCTTCGCCAGGCACATGGTTCTGCGCAGGAGGCTCTTGTGTTCCCAGAGGCCTCTCGACAGGGCTTGTCCTACCACGGAGGACATGGTTCTCTGCTCTTGCAGCCACCTAATGTTGACTAGTTTGCATAATGTCAGGGAGCAACAAGGACAGTTAAGCAAACTCCTAATCAATTATCAATGTACTTTATCAGCCCAGAGCTCACATCTATTAAGTACTTACTGTGATCAAGTGCCTGTGAAATGGAGGCCGCTATTTTAAATGAATTTGCATAGGATACAACAGCTCCTCCTCTGCTGAAAGAGGTGCCAATACAAGCACGTGATGCCACAGGCCAGGAAAGTACATTCAGAAGTTATTAAAGTTAAGCTCTACCAGGGTGGCCAGATGCACTGGCCCCTCTGTGCACCTGCACTGAGAAGGTTTCATTAGTGGTGGCTGATCATCTTCCTGGTGTGCTTCCTTCCACTGTCAGCACAGGATTATTTATTCCCCCTTCCCTTCCTCCCCATTTAACTGTTCATGCAAAGTGGAGAGATTAAGAGGGGATGATGCATACTGCTGTTGTTATCACTTAGCAACGGAGCCGGTCTCTGGACTGTTAAAGGCCCTGTTAAAGGCCCTGTCCTTGTTTGACTCGAAGCTGTCCTTCAAAAGAGCTTGTCTCTGCCCTCGGTCAAAATAAGGAATTTGGTGACTGAATCATTTTCCTGTGGACATTAGCAAAAGGAGAAGTGGGGGGGTTATCCTAAATTCAGGCATGAAGAACAAAAAGATGAGAATCCAGTGAGTAAGGCTGCTAAGGAGAGCCAAGCTCCTTGGTACCCGTGAGCTCCTTTCGCAAAGTGCTTTGCTGCTGCCTCAAGCCTTTCCATGTTGCGATTTTGCTGACACAGAAACTACGTAACTACGCTGCACCGACTGAATCCCTCCTTCTCCGATGTGCGGAGGACAGGATTGTCTACAGCGCCACTACGTTGGGATGCAGGGATCCAAGGAGGCAAGAAATGCACCAACAAGTTGGTATCTCACAGTGAAAGGCAGCCAAAATTAAGTTGGCAGCAGCCATAAGCAAACAATGCCTCGATTAATCAGAGATCACAAAGCAATTCGGGAGGTGTTTATTAGCAATGTTGAATTTATGTATTAAGACAGACACACGTGGGAACTCCTGTGCAAGGTGGTGGAAGTGGAATATTTTTTTAGATGCTGCTTGCAGATCAGTAATGTCTGAACACTGCGTCAAGAAGGAACCACAGCAGAGAGAGACACTGGGAAAAGAACAGAAGAAATTCTTTGGTAAAAATTCTATGGAAATTCTCCTTACCACGCACACGTCTGATGCTGGTGCAGTAAGAAGCCAGTAAAAGCACCGCTGGCAATTACTGCTCCTGTACTCAGTGGCAGTGATTAACTTTTTGCATCCTCCCACTGCGAGGGGAAGAGGTCGGTGTGGGCTCTGGGTCTGTAAGGCCAGTCTGTTTTATCCGGTGCAGCAGTGGGACAGAGCCACATGCTGGAGAAAGCAGTCACTTCAGCGTCCCCTTATCTTGTTTGCTTTCTGCCTGGCCACACCTGTGTTGATGGAAGGTTTGCTGCAGAGGTGGGGAGCCTACAGAGCACTTCCCTGGGGCTGGCTGGTTGGTTGGTTTTTTTAGAGAGTTCCGGCTGACTTTCTGCAAAAGTTGTCATGAGTTCCAGGGACCTTACAATCATAAAATCTGTTTATAGCCTTCAGTTACCAAGCAACAAAGGACAAAGTACTGAACCTTTCTATTCAGCGATACGCTTCACACGCTAGTGGGCTGGTTTTTTGGGAAGAGAATAAAAGGAAGCCACCAAACATTCTAAAGCTTTATTTGAGCTCAGGATGGTGAATTTTTAAACCGTGTTTCAGAAACTGAGTTGCAGCACTACTGCAGAGAGTGGATCTGTGTGGGACAATGTCTGAGCTTTGACCCAATCGCCTGTTTTGATCCCAATGCACAACAGTATGATGTTATTTCCAAAACCCCTGTTTCCGGTTGCAGGCTGGGGCCCTTCATCCCCTTGCTGTGCCGACTTGGTAAAGTGTTAATGTCACACGGGAACTGGGGTTGGCCTGGTTGTCGTGGTCAAACCAGGACACCAGCACTGCTCTGTCATCTTCATCTTCCCCTGCATGTCTCCTCTTATCTGCATTTCCCATCATCCTTTCTCCCAGAGGGGTTAAAGCAGAAGCGTAACCCACCTGTTACACACACGACAGAAAGGATTTGGTTTTCCTTTGCGCAGGAGGGCAGGCAGCGTTACTTCATCTGAAGTACTGATGATTCCCTCCAAATTCCACGCTTGTAAATTCTGCCTTTTGGACATTTTTTAATTTTAGGGCAAGACGTCCATGGAGCCTTGGAGGATCCTATGGTGGATACAAGTATGCTGGAAGAATTCATCAGTAGTGACGTAGAGTTTGCAACTTTGTAAGTATTACAGCAAACATGTACCCGGTTTCCTTAGCCACACCTCTCCAATTGTTTTCATTTGTGCCATGACAAAACCCAGACAACAAGACTCAGACCCAAAATCTGAGTCTCAAGAGACCCGTGGTGATCTCGGTATTGTTACTTGCTTGAAGCTGTTTAAGAAGACTTGGAAAAATGAATGACAGACAGTAATGGAAATAAGGTTGTCGTGTTGTTCGACAGAATGAATGATAATGAAACTTGGGATAATTCACAGCTGTTACACTAATTGTGGCACTAAATGCAAAGCCGTTATTTTAACATTCTTGTAAGTGCAAGTTTAGTGTTTATGTACAGAATAAGTGATATAAGTGAGACTAATGTATAATAAATCGAGAGAATAATGTAAGCAGGCCTACTGTTTTCATCATAATGCTTCATTTCAAGAGAAACTGGCCATTGCTGTCTTCTGAGGCTAACTCCATATCCTATACAAAGGATACATAGTGCCAAGGGTCATGGCCAGGGGTGGGAAGTTACGCAGCACAGATCTGTCAAAGACTTCCAGCCCGAGTCTTTCATCTATACAACTGTCAGGCGACTGTTGTTCAGTGCAAAGTATCATTAATGGCTGACATTTGCCAAGAAGCAGAGCAAGAGGGGATGTTTTAAAAACAATTAAACATGGGATTTTTCATTCTGGACACAGACAGCAGCATTCGTATGTACTTAGAGTGGGCTAAATTGGCTTCTACCTGCTTGAAATCATGAATAATGAATTGATTCTCTCTCTGCCCCCGCTGTAAAAGTAAAGAAGAATGAAGAGATTGTTGTATATAAATATACATAATCTTTATTTTTAGAATGACTAAACAAGTTGCAAGGGATTATTTAACTCCAGTGTGACAACATTAAAATGTTACTCTTTTACTTTTATACACAAAACATAGCAGAAATATAAATATATAAAGTATATATATAAAGATATAAAGTATAGGTATGCTACTATGTAGATTAGGTGTGTTAGATATTCTAGTTACAGGGCTACCAAGCATTCACATGCCAAGAAAGAAATCTGGAGGCTCAACAGGATTTTACACTGATATTACAGTAATACTTCATTAATTACGGGATTAAGAAAAATGTTTACTGAATAATCTAAAAGTAAAATTATGAAGTATTTGTCTATATTGCAGACTATTTGTGCATAAACAGAATAGAATCTCAGAAAGAAACTTGCCAAAACATGTCCAAGGAGTAAAAATATTAAAAGCCTTCATATATATATGTGTATGTATAAAATGCAAATCAACATTATGGTGCATGCAATCCTGAATGCCCACTGCAATGATAAGGATGCTGTCACCACCAAGGTCTTGGGTGTATCTGGAAATGTCCATTAAAGACTGGTTTCTTGCATCAGACAGGCCACTGGTGTTATGTTTATTCTCCTCTTACACCAAGTGTGAGGCACCATGTGATCTCCTCACCTTTTCCTACAGTAATTAACTTACTCTTGAGCAGTGAAAGGAGAGCAACCGTTGCCATGTCTTTCCTAAGTAGGCATTCAACTGATACACTATCGCTATAATACAGAATTATTTAAACTACAGAATATTTTTTCCCTCAAATAGCACACCACCAGTTTCAGTACAGTTCTAACTTGAAGAACTATCCCTACTTCCTCTGTACTTTATGAATAGTTTCTTTCTTCTAGAAAATGTCTGCATTTGTATTTTACTGAAAGATTCTTAAATTAAAGCAGAAATCGAGTACCCAAGGCAGCGTTTGAAAGGAGGAACACAAAATATTTAGAAGGCAAGTTTTAAACTTTTATGGATGTATCTTTTGAAATATTACAAAGCACTTCTGGCATTCAGTAGCTATGGATCAAGTATCTCACCAAAAAAAAAATTTCAAAGTTTTACTAAGTCTCTATTAAAAGTCGTAAACCATGTTTAGAGTAGCAGATGTGGTATTTTAAAGCATCAGAAGTCTTGCTTTGAAGGAAATCAAAGATTGTTCTGATGTGGAATTTTTATTTTTTAAGAGTAATTTTGTAGTTGAAGCTAACTCAATATGCAGGGTTGCAGATGTGGCACGTTAGAAAACCAGCAGCAATACCACTGTGAAATACGCAAGAACATGTCAAAAGTAATAGGTTGTGACCAAAAATGAAACCGTTCTCTCTGAGAAATAGAAAACCTGAAGTAGAAACAGTAGAACGAAAATCAGGTGATGGAAATTTTCCACTGATGCTTGAAAATACTTGCTGTGTATGTGGAGAGATGTGTGTCTTCTGAATAAGAGGGTGTCCCTTTTAAGCAATTTTGTTTTATTCAACTTCTGCTAGGACACTGGGCCTTAGTAAAGGAGGTATGCATCACTGAATTTGTCATCCTTCCGCTGCTCTAGCATTTTTTAGCCTAACATGCACCTTAAGCACTTGTCTTTCAGTTAGCGCTTCAGAGCAGTATTTGAGCCTGCAATTCACAGGAATACTTGAAAGAGCTGAGAGTCCATTTCCTGAACCTCCAACTATTTCTAATGTAGTTGAGGAACCCTCTGTAGTTCCTTTAAATGGCAGCAACATGGTACAGTATTTTCTTTCCCTGCTGCTCTGAAAATACCATCATGGACTGAAAAACTTGAAATAAAATAGGAGATATGACAGACCTGTGCCCTCAGCTGGCCAGAGACAGAATCATTAGTTCTCTGTACCAGTCTGCTGTTGACTTAGGATACTCCTGTCTTCAATGTACAAGGAATGAGGTGGGTCTGCTACACATTGGGGGAAGTCACCTTAAGAGAGTAATCCTTCACAGACTGTCTGATAGGAGAAACACTGTAAGTGTAAAAGCAAAACAGAGCATCACAGGAAGATATAACACAATATAACTAAGTATCGGTGCCAAAGAGTAAATTATCAAGAACCTTCTTTCAAAGCTCAGGTATGTGAATGGGCTGAGCTCTTGGAGTCAAGCAGAGAGCAAAGCTTGTACTGTCAGCTGTACATAAGGAAACTCTCACTTTGTGCCTGAAAATCAGGAGAAAGTTGCACAGTAAAATACAGGCTGGCATGCTCTTCTATGGAGCAGTATGCCTGGAGTTCTTTAGAAAGGAATCATGAGAGGTTGTATTTTTAGAGGTTTACCTGTTTCAGTAACAAAAAACAGTGAACCACAGAGCATCAGAACATACTTAAGTTGTTTGGCTTTCCACGGTGATCTCTCAGTAGTAAAACATAAATCTTTCCTGCTTGGCTATGGGGTTTGGCAAAGAGGTGGCTGTTGAATCGCATTAAATTTTTTGGTTCCCAGCCAAGATTCCTCTGTCCCGCCTCCAGTCTGCGGCTCTCGTAATGACAGATCGTAACTGCCTTCCCCCCACCCCCTCTCTGTAATGCTCCCACCTGAGGGTTTGAAGGTGCTGTGCCACGCTGGGACCTTGCCTTTACCAGGGTGCCAAGTGTTCCCCCCGTGCAGTGCTGACTGCCAGGAACCCTGCGCTGCTGCGGAGGGGGCTCTGCTTCCCAATTCATAGGACGTGACCTGGGCGATAGGCCTCTTTTTCTCATGTATCTGTATCTTGCAGAGGAAAGCAGCCCAGCTCTGCCGGGGGTTGGCAAGGTGCGGTGTTACTCCGCAGGCGTTTTCATGGCAGGTGACGCATGCGGTGTGGATCTGCCCTTCGTGAGCACCCTTGGTCATGGGCAAGAGAGCCTAGGCTCGAAAATATTTTATTTTATTTTTTTTACCGATTAACACAAACTTTTGGTCACTGCCTCGTGTATCGCAAAAAAGAGAATATCAACAATTAAACACTTAGGCTCAATTTAAACCCTGCGCTTCCCCCTCCTTCCCGCTCCCCTTTGTCGTTGCCGCTGCTCCTCACACGTACCCGGTCAGTCCCCTCGCCGCAGGTGCGCTGCGTAATGGGCTTCTCCTTCCCGTTTCCCTCGGCTCCGGCGTGGGTCGCTCCCGGCTCGCAGTTCCCTCGGGGTGTCCCCGCTCCGGCGTTCCGCACCCCGGGACCACAGCGCACTCTCCTGCCATGGCCGCCTCAGGACCGCGACAGTCCTCCGCCGCCAGCCGCTGCTCCGCGCGCGCCGCAGCGGCCGCCGCTGATTGGCTGGTAGGGCTGNGGGATGGGTGATGGCGGCCGGGGGGTGCTTGATGGCCGTCGCACCGCAGCGCAGCCTGCGGCCGCCGCTACCCAAACCCTCCCTGGCCCGCCCCGAGGAGTTATTCTTTGTTCGGATTTCAGCAGTGCGTCGAGATTCCCCCTCCCTTGGTGATAGGCGCTATAAATGATCAGTCAGCAATGGTGTTTGGATTAAAATATGACTGAATGGCTTGTCTTCTGTGAGGAATTCAGGTTTTTATTGGTTTGGTTTTGAAGAGAATGTTGGGATGGACTCATTAGTACTCTTTATTTTCAGTTATTCTGTGATTTAGGCATAGAAGATACTAATGATCAGTCCCCCAGAATGTTCTGCCCAACGGAACCAGAGGATGTGTCTGGGACCCAAAAAAAGGAAGGGAGCTCCTCTCCCATGGAAACCTCACATTAAAGTTCTGGATTGTTTCATTCAGCTTGTAAACTCTTGTTTCAAACTAGGCAGATGGGCTTCCCTCCTGTGTGGCAGACCCAGCTCCCTTCCACATTTGGGCTGCCCTTCGTGGCGAGCAAAGTGCTAAAATGGGACCTGTTAGTGTCTGGTAGGGGCCAAGGGCGCTTTGGCCAAACTAAGGTCTTAAGGAATTGGCTGGTGGGTGAAGATGCTACAGATCTTTAACCTGCAGCCTAGAGTTTAAAGCCCCCGTGAGCTCCATCTATTCAGAGTCTCTGGTGTGCCTGGAGGTAACTGAAGAACAGCTCATGGGAAGGAAGAAAGATGGAAGTCATGGAGGGGGACATGGGGAAGAGCTGGTAGGAATGGGGCAGCTTTATGTGTGGGAGAGGTGGAGAGTCATAAGAGATAGTCTGATGTAGTGGAAGTGACATTGCTCCTGTGAGAAGGGGCAGCAACCGTGGTGAGCAATGCTTCCTGAAGACCCTTCTCAGTAGCCTGGTGGTCCCCCTCTAGCTCCTTTCAGCACTGCCCTGTGGTTGTCCTCCATGTCTCTCCCAGCAGAAATTAAAATCTCTCTTTTTCATCCCTAGGCAAAGCCAGCTGCCAGACTCCCCCCCAGACTCTGGATCGGAACCATGTTCTCCACCACAGCTCCAGAGTAGGTCACATGAATCCTGCAATCCCAAGCTTGTAGGAAGGTCTCCAGCTCCTTTTTCCTTACCTTCTTGTCTGCTTACTTCTTGCAGCCACATGGTGTAATACTGCGTGGCCCAGTGGGCTGCAGCCTCCACTCCCATGTCCGTCTGCTGTGGTACCCAGCAAGCTTCCCTGCAGGTTCATGGAGACAAACTCTGACCCCAGTGCTGGTGGGCATGCCTGCAGCATCCCTCAAGGCAGCTGTGTGAAGACAAAAAGTGCCGTGACTCCTTGGAATCATTCTACATCCTCCAGCTGCTTGGGTTTTAATTATTCATACTTTCAGCCAAATGAATCTCAGATTTCGGGGTAAATGATAAAGCTTCTATGCAAAGTATGAGACAGACTTAAAGAAAAAAAAAAGAGCTGATAGAAGACATGATTTAAGACTGGTGTAAAATCCTCCTGGGTGTAGGGTTTTCCACAGGATGGCAGTATTTAGGCATTTTTGAGACACTTGTGGTTGAGGTTTCTTTAAACGTCTTGACTGAAGTTCAGATTAGAAGTAGGAATGGATTTCAGTTTTTAAAATGTTACAAGGCTAAGGAGGGACCAACAGGTGCTTCATAACTGGATTATAAAATTATTCAGGTGTTTTGCAATACCTATTGCAGGGGCTTGTCCATAAGAATCTTGTAAATGTTCTGACAAGTGGCATGACAGGGGAAAAAAAACCCAGTGGTATCTGTGTAAGCAAGTGAAGTGGTATTCATATACCATCTGCCATATTCACCCACTGGCATGTTGTAGATGCTTAATATTTAAAATACACTAGCTAGTGCAAGCTTCCAACCATGATACCTCATAGGAATGAACTGACTGATGCATGCCAGAGGGGTACCTCCCTGGTTATGCGGAGAAAAATGTGACTTCATCAGCCTTAGTCCTCGGCTCGCAGATGCTCCATCTCCTGTACAAAGCTCAATTAGGTGTTAGATGTAATGTGGGAGAAGGAAGCTGGGCCTGGGTTTCTCAGTGGGGCTATTGGTGTCCTTTGTTTTTCCAGTAGAAGTTGCCAGTTAGTCAAAATCATATTATTGTTTGAGGGAACACTTTGGTTATTGGAACTTAAGGTACAAAATATATCTTTACCAAATGTGGAACTTTGCAACAAACCGAGAAAAAGAATAACAATTAATGTGGTGGACAGGCTTTTCTTCTACTTGTAGAGAAACCTTAGTTTGAGTACCTACTGGGCCTGACTGAAACCTGGAGTTTGGCTTGGTTTTTCCCCCATCCAGAAGGAAGGACCATCTGTCAGGATATTCTAGTGTATGTTTTAGAATATCAGAACTCTGGAATGTGTTTTTTTCCCTCTGCAAGAAGGAGCATTTTTTGAAATCTCACTTCCTGGGAAAGGGGAAAACTGTTACCCATCAGTTTCCCCTTGAGATATCTTTGTTAATGCATTAGTTTAATGGCTGCTAGTATTTTCTGTATAAGAAGGAAAATGAGCTCAAGCTCGGTGCAGTACAATTATTCGAGATAAAGATGTGATTTTAGTGCAAATGTCAGGATACAGTAAAACCCTGCTGCTTATGCACTGTGTAAATTTTTAAAAAGAGATCAACTTGTCTATTCATATGAAATAAAAAAAATAAACTAATCTATGTTTCGGAAGGTAAAATTGCATAATTTAGTTTTAAAAAGCCAACCACAGTCTCCCCAGTAAATCAGAATTTGGATGGCAATACAGTTAGAATGCAATAACTTGGTGTTCTCTTGTTATGCTTCTGTAATAACTGTATTTAAACTTATAAATGAGTAATGCAATGTGTGTTTTTAAAAAAGTGTTTCTGCAGTGTCAGGCAAAAAAAGGAAGCTCTCACAATTACTGGGAGATGCCACTGATTCTCTGGTCCGGTCTCAGGACTCCACGCAAGGTAAGCAACTGTGTGAAAGTGAAATTTAATGTTTCATGGCAAAGACAAATAAATATTTTAAGAGCACAGCTCCTGCTGGCCCTGAAAAGGTAATGGTATTAACAGTCTGCACTTCACTGCCAGGTTTGGAGGAATTTACCTTTTCAGTGTTTTTGAAAAACGGGACCTATTTGTATTTGGTGAAGAGATAAGAAGTGTTAGAGGTTCATGTTTCCTGAGGACTCTCTGAACAAAATACTCTGCCCTTCTCCACGTGTGAGCCTGCAGTACACAGATGATACCATACTCTGCTGGCTTTGCTAAACCGGCTGGGCAAAGAAAACATCTTGGGTCTGCATAACAAGAAACTAACCTGGTGGATAAGCAAACAGATTGCAGTTTCCCTTTATCATCTCAAATACATTTTTTTTCTACAAAGTGTATCCATGTGTAAGCTTAGTAAAAGCTGTGTGTTCTTCCCCACCCCTCCCCCAAATTAATTTGGTTTTGTCAAGATAAAAATCCTAAGTGTGTACCAATCGATACAAAAAAGCTCATCAGGCATGTACAGAAATGGATCAGCTGCTGTGAAGTGTGAGGCTCCCTGTGAATGGTGAATGAACAGTTTATCTGATAAATTTCACCCTTGTCTATTAGTGGGAAATCGGAGAGATTCTTGTTATTTCTTCTGAGAAAGTTATTTTTCAGCATTTAATCGATGTTTTAGAACACTTCCAATAAGTAGCAACTGGATTTAGTAGGTTACTTTTCCTTTGGTTTTTATATATTTGATCAACATTTCTTGGTTGTGATTAGTCCTGTTAAGTCTGTCACTGCTGGAAAATGAGGATGAGCAGACACTTCTGTATCTAAAATTGCTATTAGTGTTTTTAATACATAAAGTTTCAAAATGTGCTTTCCTTGGGAGTCCCTGTTAATAAAATAGCACTGACACGTGCTATTGGAAAAAGAACACAGCCATTGGTTAAAATGGTGTGGGAATCGTTTAGAAATGAGGTGTGGATTTGTTTACTCTGGGATTTTTCACTCTGCTGTATGTCAAGAAGTGGGTAATTGGAAGTGAAGCCTCGGCCTGACATGATTCTGTAGGCTCTGTCTTACTGTGCTGTCTCTGGCCGTGGATGGATCTTAGCTTATATGCGCAATGACATATTTTTTCCTGACTTTACTGGACTCCATTTATCTGTGTCTCTTATCACATTTTCCGCTGTTTCCATAAAATGTATAATATCTCAGAAAGCATTAGCCAGTCCACCAGCTGAAGTGATGAATGTGCTTGCTATGGAAATCCGTGCCTCCTTCTCTGGAACAAAATACCTGTTGCATCGAGTTGGAGTATATTAAATTTAAACTTGTAGTGGAAAGAATGTGAAACATCTGTAATTATTTTGCTTAATTGCTTCTTGCAGTATTGCAAATTTACAGCAAAATGCATAGCTTTCCCTCCCCTTCCCCCAAAGGAAACTATCCATCATTTTGGAGAGAATAAAAATAGGAAGTGCTACTTGTATAGCATTTTGCAGATCAGGATAGCTGAAAAATTTATTTTCTAGGGCAAGGAAATATAACACAATATTTTGGAGTAACTGCAAAGGACAATCAAATTTAAATATATATGCAATATATTTCTGCTGTATATGTGTGTGTATATATGTATACATATTTAGAAAAATGTTTATGCAGGACTTCTGGCTAGTCAAAAACGTAATAACTGAATTGTCACTATCTCTCTACAGCGCCTGTTAAGGACTATGCAGCTGAAATGCAAGAATATGACAGTGACGGACAGAATGCAGCTTTGGAAAAATGCTGTCAAGCTCTAACATGGCAACCATATCAAAGTTCTCAGTGGAACAGCTTATTTAACTCTAATTACGAAAAACTGTAAGCACTGATGTTTATGCTTGGAAAAAGTAGCTTCCTCTATCCTATATATGACGTGCAACTGCTTAGTCAAAGATGTAGGATTTTCCTGCATAAATCAGAGCTGTAAATAGTTTTTTTGCCACATGATCTGGCAAAGATCATTCCAAGTTCACTTTACATCCCTGTTTTTCTCAATTTTAGTATTTAGCGAATGATCCCTTTTTACAAAAACCCTTTTGCAGTGCCTGTTTTATTCCCCAGAATTGGTGCAAATAATTTGTAACTATCTCCACAGGTCTTAAATAGCATAGTAAATTTAGCCCAACCTGCTAAAAGCACTCATGGGAGTTTGGAATGTGTCAGTGTCATTGCTGGACATGGACATTCCTTGTTTGTGCACAGCCTGATGGGCAATACACATGTTTCTGTGTCCCACACAACCCTTCTTCTCAGGTACACACATGACAGGAGAGCAGACAGCTTGGTGTTCACACCTCTCCACTCCTTGGGAGCTGGTTGGGCCAAGAAAACTCCAGCTGTGTTTGTCATGTGAATTGTCACTCCAGGTGGAAGTGGCTTCCAACTCCTGTTGCACTTGCAGTCAATGACTACATGAGAGTTGTGAGCTGATGGTGGGAGGTTGCTCTCCCGCCACTACCCAGTTGTTGATACCCGTACACTTAAAATTGAAGTTCCAGACTCACATGTCTTGGCGGCTTGTGTCAATATAGACAACGTGATGCTGAGCATTAAAGCATCCAAATACACATACTGATGCTATTGCTGTGGAAGGGGATTGAAATCCTATTTGCAGAGCAAGGCAGTGTTACTTTTGAGTGAGGTCAATGTCAGCATCTCTGTTTCAAGATGCACTGTAGTTACAGCACAGCGGATGGATTTTCTGAGTAGCCATCCTGTATTCTGTTAGCCTCAAAAGAGTCATGTGTTCGCTGCTCAGTGTTTGGTGGTTGGCCCTGTCCTTCAAAATTGCTGTGCCCACTTTAATTTCTCGTGTTAATTGCTATTTTTCCATTTTATTCATGCAGTATTGTAACCTTTTATTTAATTTTCACAACAAAATGCGGTTAGCTGAGGTAGATTCATTAGGAAAGGTTACTCTATCATTAATTATGGCTTGCGTTGTGTCTGCTTTGCACTTTCTTAGCCCCTTGCCCCATTACTATTGTGAATGGTGGGACTCTTAGAAAGAAGAATTCAAAGTGTATTTCTACTGGGAATGCTTGTGTGACAGGCATATCCCTTGCTCCCTAAAAGTTCTTTCAAGTTTTACTCTACTGCTCGGTAAATCTGACCGTTCTTTGTGCTATCAGATCAAAATATGTATTTGCCCTTAATTATTGTAAATTGCATACTCAGAAAATGCTAAACTCCTCTTTGGGAGTCATTGTTTCAAACAATTCAACTTGGAGAAATGGAAATTGTATTTTTGCTTCTCACTTTGCTTGCCTCTGTGTAAGCAAATACTCTGAAATTGCTTTAAGAATATCAGTTCATGAACTTGCTTCACGCTTAAACCTGAAAAAAGACTCATTTCTATTCTGTGAAATACACACACATATCCCACATAAATAAAAAGAATTACCAGTGTAGAAAGAAACTGAAGAAGTTGTGCTTCTTTGATAATGATGGTTTGAGGTGATGATAGACACTTCATAATTTTAAATATGAATTAACCTATGACTTAGTAGTTTTGAAGTAGTTACAAAGTAGTTTTCTCCTTATTCCCTGTCCCAGATAATTGGTGATTGTTTGAAAGAGGCCTTTTGTTCACAATTTATAAAAAGATAAAAAGTCTGTACATTTTGATTCTTTCAACTCTTCGTGTGCAAATGAATGAGTTCTGAAAAGCTGTTCTTCAGTAATTGTGTTAATGAGAGGTTCTTAGTAGCATCAGACGAGATCATCGTTATCAAACTTTCACTAGCAAAAAAAGCTGATGCCCATATAAGAGAACCTTGCCGTGTAGTTCTGTTATTTTAGAATTATCCATCACTTAAATCAGAGGACTGAAAACATTGTTGGGATGGTGAGTTCACTGGCTCCTTTAGAGAGAACTTTTGATACTTCTCCTTGTTTGCTGTGAATCATGAGGACAGAATACTCTTTCCCTTTTGGTGACAAATTAGCCCTTTGAATAAAAATAATACGGTTTCCTTATATGGGGTAGGATGGACAACATTATAAAGGAAAGTTTTATAGTCATCTGACCAAAGGGTCAGTATCGATAGCTTTTCTTTTAGCCTGAGTAAAGCCTTATTGGAATCCCAGCAGCTTCTGCAGAAGCACATGGTGTGGGAATTCGGGAATAAAATGGGGAGTCTTGCTGGCTCATTAGTACGTTGTTGTCTGCAGCACTAGTTCAGCTCTGTTATTTGTCACAGTCTTATAATGAATGCTTGAATACACTGAAAAGTTTGGTTGCGCTTTTAGATGAACAGAGCTCCTTTATACTAGATTTGTAAGTAAGGATTATGTTAGCTTCTCCACTTCTGATTTCCAAACTTTTCATGTGTCAGACTAGAATGAAGACTAGATTTTAATTTTTACACTTCCAAGAGGCTAGGAAGAAAATACTGGTAGAACCAGCGATTGTGAAGATGTGTTTTGGCTGCCATTTCATCACTAAAAATCAGATGGATTTAAGGACCATATAAAAAATAGGAACTCAAGATGTCACTCAAATACACCTGCACTTAAAGTGCCTATTCTTTCTTCTTGTTTTTGTAGACCGCCTGTGGGATATCATATTGTCACAGATAAAGGATTTAATTTTTCAACAACAGATGATGCCTTTGTGTGCCAGAAGAAGAATCATTTCCAAATCACAGTCCATATCGGAATCACTGGACATCCAAAATATGTCAAAACTCAGCTAGGGGGGAAACCAATAGAAAAGTTTTACTTGAAAGCTTTTGGAATAAAGGCAAGTATTTATGCTCTTTGTGTTTATTACTTTTAATAAGTTAATATGTTATTATCCACAGAATAAGGTGAATAACTGAAATGAACTCTTTTCTTAGTCAGTTTTGAGCAAGAACAGAAAAAGGATAACTCTTAAGTTACTGTTGACTTCTGTGTGGAACTCTTTTGCAAAAAAAGTGATGTTTTATGGATGCTTGTGCTGATATGTGCTGAAAGATATTGTGTTTGTCTGTTCACCAGTGGTTTTGCTACTGACTTCCCTGTCTTTGGCTGAAAATTTGTTCCCTCTGTGGGCTCTGCAGGCCCATCAATTGGTGTGTAGGTGACCAGTCTATCCGTTGGCCAATAAGATAGGTTGAAAAAAAAATAATTTACAAAGCGAAGAGAAAGAATCAAATGTGTTTTTCCCAAACTGTTCATATGTAGAAACCCAACAAAATTTCCCCATTTCTGCTTGCCAGGCTTTCCATTTTTTGTTTTAAGATCCAATTCTTCCCAGCCAGTATGGGTCCGCAAGCTCCCCTAAACAGTAGTAAGAAATGTTAATCTTTCTAAAAGATTTTACCAGGTTTTTTACTTACTACTGAAATTCAGTGATTTAAAAAAATCTGTGTAGCTGTTTTACAACCAGTTTTGCTTAATGCATTCTAATGCAGAAGAATGTAGTGAATATTACTGTCATCTGTTCCCATCTGAAGCAAAGTGATGCTTGGTACCATTCCAGAAAGGTACAGAAATTTACATTACAATTACTTAATGTAACTACCTTGCATAGGTTCAGTTCTTATGTTAAATAGCTACATTTATGCTTTGGGATAGAACGAGCCAATAACAGACTAGACTCAGAAATTACATCCACAAAATGATTTGGGGCTTCAGACTAGCTGGAACACAGCACTGTTAGGTGTCAGTTGATCAGGAGTCAATTCCCATGTTACTTACTATAGAGTTCCATGATAAATGAGAGAGAAGTCACCATTCCAGACACAATTTGCCTATTAATTTCTATTAAAAATATTACGTGTTTGAAAATGTAATATTCTTGTTATTTTTGAAAATTCTTTTTTCTTTATAGGTGGAAGCTCCAAATCAAACAGTTGCTATTGAACAGTCTCAGTCAGATCGAAGCAAAAAAACTTTCCATCCTGTTAAGTACGAATGTTGAGAAATTGATTCAATTTTATTTCAATACTTGTTTGGTTGGAAATGTAAAATAGCTGTTTCTTGGAAACTTATAGTTGTTCTAAGCCAGTCTTCTAATCTATATCCAAATATCCTGGGTGTGCACATAGAGTCACAGTAATAGTATATACCTGGTCTCCCTTCATTAAGGAAAATTTTCAGCAGCTTTACAATTGTGTTAAGTGTGCCTATCCAAAATATTTACATTCAGCTAACATCACTGTTATCTGGTGTTTAGAGCTGTACAGCAGATGCACTTCCCATCTTAAGAAATGTCAGTAATGTTCCTGTTCTACATGGGCATGAGATCTGTTTGCCATGCTTTTAAGGGGGAGTGCCTCTGCTAGAAACATATGTGCAGCTTCCCCCTGGAACTCTCTGCCATTCTTCTGCATCTTAACTCACTGGCAGAATCAATGTTTGTTTTTCTGGCACAGGTATCTTCTCTTGGAGCTGTTCTGTTCTCTATAAATAATTAAATAAACTTAAAAAATGAAAAGCATAAGACAAATGTCAGGTTTGACGAGACAGCACTGGGTTAAAGACTGCAATATATTACTTGCAGAACTGAACTTTGAGCTTGAGAGAAGAGCTTGATTTTCACTTAATTACCTCTGTCCTGGCATTTGTCTTCATTTCGTATACTGAAGAATAGATTCAGGGTGTATATCGGTTCATGGGTGATGATGGTGTAAGTTTCATTTATACCAGATGAGAACAGGGTCAGTGGATTGTTGTTTTCTCCATGCAAACTCTTTAGTCATATTGTCACTTACAGGAGCAGTACCACTATGTATTTGAGACATAGGTCTATATTTTAAACTTCCAGGCATACAAATTAGGTAAAAAAAAGGGACAAGCAATAAAATGTACTTATTTCAATGTGGAAAGTCAGATCCACTAATAAGCAATGTTACCCTTGGCAAGCAACAAATAACCATCACACGGAACACATGGTTTTATGACGTTCAAGACTGTGCACAAACAGACCATGAAACGCAGGACTCCTATTACTAAAAACAGTTTCCCACTGCTGGTGCTTTATCCAGTTTGTTTCTCTCCTTGCCATAGTCACTGTGTTTTTAATGCATTCTTGTAAAGCGGGGTTACTGCATTATTCCTGGGGTTCCTCTGTTTTTTCATTCGTCAGTTTTTCTCAAAACTGTTTTAATGAGTTTGAGCAAATCTGGCTTGAGCCAGCTGTATCTCCAAATGCTTGTTTCCCTGATCTTGTTTCCTTTTGTATTTTAGGGTTGACCTGCCAGGGGACCAGATAACTAAAGTAACACTGGGAAGGTTGCATTTCAGTGAAACAACAGCAAATAATATGAGAAAAAAGGGGAAACCTAATCCTGACCAGAGGTATTGCTGTAGCTAGTTGGCCTGTGTGCATGAAGTGGAAAAGAGAAGGTCTGCTCTGGAATGTAGCTGGTGTTTGTGAAAAATCTCAGCATTGCCAAATCCTGTGATTTTTTTTTTTTAATTTTAATTTCTGTGATTATTGGTATCTGCTTAAAGGCAGATAGTCACAGAATGATGTGAGAATAAAAGAAAATATCTCATTCTCATAGTTAGAGATTGTTTCATCAAGTCACAGCCAAAATATTGGCTGAAAAAATCAGGCAGTCAAAAAACCCAAATAATGATAATTTTCTTCCAAGGAAGGGTTTTCATCTCTCAGTCTTCACTACTAAATCTTGTCAAAATTACTGTAATCTTTGTTCATTTTCAGTGATTGCAGGGGCTTGAAAGAGTATATTAACTGAGAGCGAAGGAAATGTTTTTTTTTTCATATTGTAACATAAATATGTTTTCAAAAATATTCTGGCAGTTGCATTTAAAACATGCTATTTTTTTGTCTGTGAGAAGACATTACTTTGAATATTATTTTGATGAAATCAATTTTAAATTAGATACTTCATGCTGGTAGTTGGACTGTACGCTGTTTCTCAAGACCAGTTCTACCTACTGTCTGCAAATGTCTCTGAGAAGATCATTGTGAGGGTAGGTAGAAATTTATATTGCTTTCATGCGACCAGTATTTACAAAACCATTTAGATATACACAGGAGACTATGGAGGGTTATTCTTGGGCATAAAATTTACCACTGAATTCAAAAGACTGAGGGGGAAAAAAAAGTTACATTTGCATATTGTATGAGTATGCTGTTATCGTTTAATAATTGGGATTTTAAACTATTAAAAGTAAAGCTATAGAAGAATTCAAAAAGAAAGCTTGCTGTGAATTGCAGCACAAAATACATTCATTTTTCCAGAAGGCTTTTTCTTTGAGGTGAAACAGTTGCCTACACATGCCAGGAATTTGGTAAATGCTTTCATTGGCCAGATGCTTCATTTTCAGAGGAGGATGAGAACGAAAAAAATTGTAAGGAAAGAAGGTCAAGCAGCTCTAGGAAGATTAGACCCATAGCTGCCTCTTTCCAGTATGCTTTCAGTGTGTCCCAGCTCTTATTTCGGTGGTTGTAAAGGATGGTTGTAAAGGTTGCAATCCGGAAGATTGGAGCCCGGACAACTTTGTCACGTGGGCCAGTCAAGGAGCTTCTTGTATGTATGGAGTCTTTCTAGGCCTTGGCTTATGGTGAGGAGTTGTTATTGTTTTAAAGTTGAGTAAGACCAAGAGCTCGAGTATAATAAGTGGGGCTGGGAAGTGGCTTCCAAAGAAAGGTGAGGTCTGTCAAAAGCTTTTAGTCCTGGCACTATTTTTTGTAGGCCATTGCTTGGGTCTGTTTTGACGGCACATCATCTGCCTGGGCTTATGTTTACAGCCTATCGGGGTTTGGAGCCAGCAAAAATGCAAATCCCCAGTACGTGTCGTGTTGCACAAGAGATTTCAGATGGTTTCAGTCCTGGCTCCTTTTTCATCTGTGCCATAACTTTGTGTCCTCTTGTGTTATAAACCCTCTTCCTGCAGTTACGGGTAGGTTTTTGGAGGGCAGTATGGCTGAAAGCTCCTTTCTGGGTGGAGCTGTGAAAGGGCTTTAATAGTAGTGGTTGGAGTTCAGTAGTTTTCGGCCCCGCTGAGAAATCCTGGCTGTTGCTGTGGGTTCTTTTATTTCAGGACACTGAAACATTGTGTTTATATCATTCCTGTATATTTAGTTATTTTCCTTTTTTGTCCCTTATTTTCCACAATACTGCTGTCATCTGAATTTCCCTTTCAGCATCTAGCAGTGTTACAAATATCATATACTTACTAATGTGGGAAAGCTGTTGAATTTTCACATTTGACCCATCCTTGGGATTATTGTTACTTTTAAAGATATGTATATTTTATGTAAGATTTAGAAATGTATAAATGTGTAAAATACCATATTTATAGTTATTTTATTGTTATTAGATTCTTGTGAAATTGTAACGAAGACAGTTTTTTAATAGGAATCCAGGGTAGGAGATTTTGCAAACCTGGCCACTCGTGCAGACAAAGGAAAAAGGAAAAGCAGAAGGAGGCTTTGATTTGAAGTGGTGAAAGCATCGATGGGAAAGCTGGAAAGAATAAAACAAAAAAGTCATTTCCCAGATGTCTTGACAGGGCTTCAGTGGCAGGGTACATTCAGCCGGCCATTAGCTCCCTTAAAGTGGCAAAGCTGTGCAAATGCTGCGAGAGAGAACAACTCCTATTCTGGCCCTTTATACGCTTAAACATAACGTAACAAAACTACCAGCTGAGCAGTGGTTATCAGGCATATCAGATCATGCTCTAATTGTGGCAAACAGTGAGAAGTGCACAGCACCAGGCCTTGTAGATGGCAAAGTGCTGTGAAAGCCTGGCTTCTTTAAATGAGTACGGACTTTTCACTGTGATCATGCTTTTGTTCAGACTCAAATTTTAAAGCCTGAACTCAAAGGTAAAAAAAACCCCAAACAAACCCCACCAAAATAATTACTGAGTTTGCCTTTTCTAATTACACACCATTGTTTTTTTGTTGTTCTTTGAAAGACTCTGTTTCCTTGACATGACATGACATTTGTGATATGAGTAGATTTTAAATGTTACAGAGGATTTTATGAACTGCATGTGTTTAATCTCTGTCTTTTTGCTCTTTTCTGATTTCCATCCTCAGCTAGAATTAGCTGGTAAATAACTGGTTGTGTGGCATAATCTCAAAGTTAAAATTTGGAGAGCTTTGGACATCGATATTTTAGCTTAAAATGTTAATAAAGTAGAACTGAAGGGAAAAAGCAAGGAGGCCAATGGTGTATGTGTAGAAACACTTAGAAGTGACTCCACTCTTTTTTTTTTTTTTTCCTATTGGTATGTTAGAAAAGTTCTTGAACACAATTTAAATATTAAAGATTTGGCATTTCATTTCCCCTGAATTCCTGATGGAATAAGCAATAGTACATATATGCTACACTATATCTTTCAACATGATTTTTTTTTTCTTCCAGGCATCTAACCCAGGGCAGTTTGAGAATGACAGTGATGTACTGTGGCAGCGAGGACATGTTCCAGAGACGATAGTCTGTCATGGTCGAGTAGGAATTAACACAGATGCACCAGACGAAGCACTGGTTGTCTGCGGAAATGCAAAAATTATGGGCAGAGTCATGCACCCATCTGACAGCCGAGCAAAACAGAATGTCCGGGAGGTGAGGGCTGGGGAGTATCTAGGGCATTTCTCTTTGCACTGCAGCACATGTGTGGATCATTGTTCTGACATGTGAAGCAGCTTCTTTATCCTGGGAGTGCTGAAGTGCTGGCCTAAAGAAATAGGGTGTAGTGCTGTTCTCTGTAGAGCCAGTGCCTATGGACTTTAGAAGAAGCTGCCCATAGAAGCTGGGATATATCTGTGTAAATGGGAGTTGTCAGGCTGAAGGGTAGCTGGCAATACAAATACAAATAACACTCTGCTAATGGGGAATGGGAAGACTGTCCACATTTTTTGATGCAAAGATTGGCCAAGTGGCCACGTCAGGCTTGTTGCTATCTCACTGAAACCCTGGATGCCATAACCACTCTTAATGTTTCAACAAATGAATCTTGGGATTTGTCCAACTAGGTCGATACGAATGAGCAGTTGAGAAGAATAACACAGATGAGGCTGGTGGAGTACGACTACAAGCCTGAATTTGCATCTGTTATGGGAATAAAAAATACCCATGAAACAGGTATTTAGTCAGCTCTGTTCACATTTTTCATTAACTTTTGACTGTTCATTGTGAAATAGTGCCTTTTATCACTCTGCTTTTCATTCCCATTTCTTAGGATACTATAATTGCACACTTTTCTGTGTTTTGCCTGTGATGTAAAAATGCCAAAATTAAGTATTTCTGGTAGTGTTCCAGCTTCTGTTTCAATTTTTAAAGATAGAATATTATTTTTGCAGTGGTTTAGTGAAAATCAATTATGTGAGCACAAATGGTTTTGTTCTTATGGCAGAGAAATGTGAATTCTAAAGGTTTCTGATTGTTTTTGTGGAATGGAGTTAAAAAAAAAAAAAGTGAAATCCTGGATTTTCCTGCTGCAGAGAAATTCTAGACCATGGTTGGCCTGACCTGTAGTTTTTAGGGTAGTCAACTGAAAGCATATAACCATGGCCCAACAGTGTGCCGCTGTGTTTCCTGACTGCCGTTTATGTTATCTTGTGAACAGGAATAATAGCCCAGGAAGTGAAGGAGCTTTTACCTCAAGCTGTTAAAGAAGTTGGAGATCTTTCTTGTAACAATGGAGAAAAAATAGAAAACTTCCTCATGGTTGACAAGGTATGGTCTTGAGAGAGAAAGTGAAGGTGTGTTCTTAGGCTGTTCCTTTCGTCTATAGAGCTATAAACATACACTATGCTTTATACAAAGCTGTAGGCCTCCACACGTGTTTACAAAAATAGAATAGTGCTTGGCAAGTCATTGAGAGAAACTGAACCACCAGGTGTTAGTAAGTGACTGAATCCTTTAATGACAAAAAGCATTTACATTAAAATCTCATTATAGTAATAAACATACAATAAAAGAGAAAAGGAAAAAATCCAACTTCACTAAATAAAGGTAGATATCGATTTCATAGCATTGGTCCAACAAGTGGGATCCAAAACATTCTTTTGTATTTAAGTGTTTAAGTTAATTAAGTGTTCTGGAAGTGAATTTAGCAATGACGGCATTCTATTGTTAAATAAAAACTTCCTTACTTTAATCCCAGTATAATCCCTTCATACCAAACACAAATGCTAACTCTCTGTGCTCTGTGGGAAAGTTTTTTTGGCCATCTGAAATCCTTATTGTAACTTCAAAATCATATACCACAAGGTGTTTATGGCACACGAAGTAATTACCATGCTCATAGGTTAGAAACAATGCCTTAGTCTATTGTCCCTACGCTTCCTGTTGGAATAGGACTGCGAGGGACTGTCAGTCACAGAGTCCAGTCACATGTGACTGAAGACAGCGCTTGTCCCACAGTGTTGTTCTGAGTGGACCCTCTGTTGTGACCTGGTTCACTGCAGGTCAAGGACCACTTCCCAGTTTTTTCCTACTTACAGCTGATAATGGGAAGAGGGAGGTTTTACAGGTTGGGAACCTTGTCTTGTCTGGATGATGTCATGAACACAATCCTGTGTTCATTATAATCATGCATTCTTTCGTTATTTTATAGAAGACTCAAGTTCACACCACCAAAATTGGAGAAAACGTGTATTAAAAATACTGCATTTCCCTTGTCTTTTGATCAGCTATGAGTAACTAAAATTAATAGATTAAATCTCCTAGGTTGGATTCCATAAAAAAGAAGCATGAACTAGACACCTTGAATAAAGCTGTGGAAAGAACACTTTCTAGAGATTCTGTTAAAAGGGTGACTTGTAGAAAATGTGCTGTATTTGGTCACGGTTCTGATCTGTAGCTGATTTCTAGATGCTCATGGAAGACCAATGGTGTTAGGTAGTGACACTACGTTCATTTTGCCCTTTGGACCTTCCTGTCACATTGTGTGGCAGCTCCATTTGCATTTTGGAGCCCCCACAAAACTTCTTTGGGGTAGTCAGGTTTTTTTTCTGACAAAACCATTGGGTTGGACAACTTGAGTGTTTGATTTAGTGGAAAAAATAATGCTACAAAATGTATCTAATGGAAATATCTCTGATGAAATACCACACAAAGTGCTGTCTGTAAGAGCACTTCATAGTCATACGTGTGTGTCATTTACAGTGACATAACTTGTGTTTGCATTTTAAATATACATTGTATTCTTACATAGGTGAATTCTGTACTCATTACAGCTTGTTACATCTGATTGATGTATCTGTATCTGCTTTTGTTACTGTGTTGCTTCTCAGGATCAGATATTCATGGAGAATGTTGGTGCTGTAAAGCAGCTTTGTAAAGTAACCAACAATCTTGAAGTCAGAATAGAAGAATTGGAACAGTGGAATAGGAAACTGGCCAGGCTGAAGCGGATGAGCAGTTTAAAGTCAACAGTCAGCGAAGAGAGCAAAGTCAGGTACCTGTCTGGAATGTTCTCTGATAGTTGTGATAAAAATTGGTAAAGCAGTCTCTGTGGTGGAAGTGAAAACTGATTTTGCTTGACAGTGGAGTTCAGCTCATTTCCAGTGTTTAAGCTGTGCAAAAAAATGCAATTTCATAATATTTTTTGACTCAATGACAAAATTAGTATTTGAAATGGCTGTTAAATTCCAGTCATTTTTGTAATTACTTCAGTGGGATAAAGCAAGGGTAGATTATGTCCTGTTACATCCCTGGTGGTTGGAAAGAGAGAAAGACAAATCTGCAAGAAAGAATCTTCATTAGTGTTTCACTTGAAGTGATGAGTATTTCCTATTTCTAAACCATTGCCCCAAGTTTTCTTTGAAATCAAATGTAGCATTTAATAGCATTCACCTGAATTACTTAAGTGGAGGCCTTTGTTCTTCAAAATTAATCTGATGTTTTCCTTTCTCTTTTTAAATGTTAAAATTACAAAAGCAAATGACATTAACACCCTATTGAAAATGTCCCTTTTTCATTTATTGGTTGATGAAACATTCAAATATTAAAGAGATTTTGTCTCTTGCAGCAAGTATAGTCGAGCTACTAGTCTTTTGCCATCAAATAAATCAATCCCGCTACCATCCAGCAAGGTGAGTGAACTGACATACATGAAATATGCCTATGAGAATTTTTGTAAATGTTGAAATATTGGTGACAGCTTTCATGTTTCTAAATACAAAATCAAATTCATTAGCCAGAAATACTTAGTGTCGTGCTAGAATTTTAAAAACTAACTGCACTGAGGGAGAAAACACGTATGAGACACTTCTATTTCTTGCCTATACATTGGGTGTGTGAGAGTGGATCCATACTGTGTGATGGTGTGAAGGGGGAGACCTCAACGGGAGAGAAATGTTGAGCCTGTAGGTGTGCTCACATGGTGCAGTGCAGCCTTACACAGAAATGCTCATTTTGGCTTGGAAGTCTGTACAGTGATAATTATTCCTCAGCTTTCTTCATTGGATGAGTCTTTCACTGAGGTTTGCAGTTAGCATCTCCTGTTTTGTACTGGATAATATTGTCTTTCAGGTGATTAAGACCTGGATAGGATGTCATTGCTATTGCTGAATGGCTTCCTCTTGCCCATATCCTGGTAGATAACCCCCTTTTCACAGGGATTGAGTGAGTTAGAGAATATATGCTGACCTTTTCCAAAACAGTCTTCCTAGGCTGCTAAGTCCTGTTCTTTAAGATGAGCCAACACTCATTTGCCTACCTTGCTTTTGCCAGTCCCGAAGAGCAAGAGAAAAGGATAGGTCAAAGATTCTTTATTCCATAATGACAATCAAATTCTCCATCACCTAAGATCTTCCTACTTGTTTGCATCTGTTTTGGTCCACATTTTCTTCTGTATTTACACCAGCTCTGCTTTAACATGGTCTGGGCATATACTGAAAGCTGCTCATCTTTTTGTTCTGGCCACTGCTTCCTGAGTTATTGATTTGATTTTGAAATATTTCAAGAGTATGAAAGACGGCAGGAAAAAAAGTGAAGGAGCTGCTGTTTTTACCCACCCTTTATTCCTGTGTAACATTTGTGTCCCCAGGCTATCAACAGTGTGCAGTGCACTTGCAGTTTTATGGAGCCTTTAATTACTTACATTTTTCTCTTTAGCTGTTGACCTCTATATAAGGATAACTTGTATGGTTCCTCTGAAAGAAACAAGGTTAACTTAAAGTCAGACTAGTGTAGTATTTCTTAACCTACTAGTAGTAGTTTAGTTACGTGCCACTTAAATTAGCCAAGCATTATTTTGTTTTCTAGGCTTGCTCAACAAAGAGGAAAGAGTCTTCCTCCATGAAGATTTTCCGGGTGACTATAATAGCTTTGATTGCTATTATGGCACTATGGTAACAATTAATTATCAACAAGTTGACTTGTTTCTCCCTTCCCTTTTCTACTTACCTCATCAGAAAGAAGACTGCAATTTTTTAATTCTTCTTACCATTCCTACTCAAATAATACACTGTATTAAAATTAACAGTGAATATGCCTGGTAAAATTCTGCAGTTGAAATTATTTTAGAGAAGTGCACTCATGTGGTGCACACACAAGTAATCTCTGTCCCTGTCGTAATGTATGGTCCACCTTGAATGCATCTTGGTGGCTTTTGCTACAGATCCAAAGCTGGACTCGTGAGACTTTGCATGTTTTATGGAGTCATTTTGTGCCTAAGTACAATTTGTGATGTACAGAGTGGTTCTGTTGTATGAAATGAAGTTGGACTTGTTCACAATGTGGTGGACAGTCCTTTTCCTCTGAAAGTTTAACTTGTGATATTGGACTTGTGGAAAGGAAATTATGCTCCAGACTTTTGAGATTGCCATTTTCTGTTTCTAGTCAAAAGCCTTGTGCCTTACAATCTTTCTGTGAACTGAATTCTTTACAATGGAAAACTGACCATATTTTGTATTGAATTTAGCTGTATACAAGTATCTGACCTAAAACCCAATAAATTCAGTCAAAATTTTTTCCACTTACAGGGAAGTGAGCAGATATAGTTAACTCCTACATTACTAAATATGAACAGGGTGCTGTCAACATATTATGCATATTAGGTTCCATAACAGATGGGTGTAAATCTATTGAATAATTCTCTTTCCACAGTGCTCTGACAATATCAACCCTATATTTACTTAGTGTTCATGACAGACGTTTTGAAAAACATCCAATTTACAGGCAAGTAGTTAAATTAGTGTTAGTGAACGGGAATTAGTACTAGATTGTGGACCAGTCTGTTTTGGTCCACAGCTCTGATGTCCATTTCTTAATGAATTGTTTTTCTTCATCAGCAGTACCTCAAGTTCTGTTACCCTCTCTCCCTCTACCACTACAGCAGGTAAGGTATCTCTGCTGGACTGTATACACACAACAGGCTTTCAGTTTCTGTGCTATTATAAAATGCCAATAGGCACATGGCACTAGTGAGAATTATGTCTTGTCTATTTTTTGTTTCTCCTTCAGCATTGCAAGGGGAAAGCACAATTTCTCAGACCACGCAAACCATCGGTGGGGTCCCTGAAGTGAATTTCTGTGGCATTTTGCCTTGTGACAAGGTCTATTGTTGTCCAATTCATCAAGAAAAAGTCAAATCTCTAAGTTACGAGAAAACCAATGCAAAGGAGACACGTAAGTTGAAACAGTAATTTCTGTTATTTACCATTTGAATAAACACTCCACGAAGAGTGTAGAAGAAGAGGCAAGAATCTTTAGAGGTAGTTAGCTTTCAACAAAAGAGGATTGGATCCTCCAGTCCAGAAGATTTTATAAAAGCAGATATAATTAATTGTCACTGCTGTCCATATGCTTTTGAAAAATCTGTCCTGGTTACCCTTAAGAGTTCTGGGTCCAAAGATGTTTTGCCAGGTGTCACTGTTCTTCCTCGCCATTCACGGTAAATGATTTCATGTCAACCAGAAAGTTGCTAATCCCTTTAATTAACCTTTGGCTACAGTTGGCCAGGAGTTGATCGGGGGTAGTGCAGGGTGAATTAACAGATGTAGAAACACCCCAGAACATGTAATGGTTTCACAGTGTTGTGATACTTCACCTTTTCTCTGGGCAGAGACCAAAATTTAATTGCTAGAGAACATAAAACTTAGAATTAAAACTTTGCTCATTCAGGCAAGGTTTTTGCATAGAGAAATGTTATTTGAAGGCAGAGCTCTATGAAATAAATTACTTTTACTGGAATGAATTCTCTTTTAGATATTGTCTGCCAGATGTTTTGTGTGTAATATATGGGTAGGTGTATTGTTTACGTCTTTCGTAATATTTACAAGAAAGATTTTATGCATAAAAAGATGTTTATATTGTTTACAGCTTTTATAATATTTATAAGAAAGTTTTTATACATAAAGGGATATACTAGTTGTTGGAATTTGTATCCCTCTTTCCCAAACCTTACCATTGTCGGTGTCTAGAAGCGTGTGTTAGTATTAATAAGCCCAGCATTCATACTCTTCCTTTCTTGGCCTTGGGAACAATTCTTGTACCAGCCTCAGCTGACAAGTTGAGGTGAAATCAGATACAGTTCAGCCTCTGAAGTGTCTACCAGGGCGGACACTGCCAGTTGCTGTGACACTCTTACCATATGTGCTGTTTCTGTGGGATTCACCCACTGGCCATTCTTTACACTGCAAAGTGCTGTTGTCTGCAGACAAGCTCCATGTAATCGGTCCTTGTGACTCTTGCGATCAGTGCCCAGTGCGCCCTGAGGCAGATACAGCTCAATACAGCGCTTTCAAGAGGTCGTACCTAAGTGATTTGTATTGCTCTGATGCCTGAAAGGGTGTTGGTTAATTAAAAAGACATTAATCTCATTTACAAATGAGGGAACTGTAGACTGATGAAAATGAAATATGAAAACCTTCTATCCCCAGCAGACTGCTTTTGATATTAGGCGTAAAGAGAAGATAAGAATAAACACAAAGTATTACCTTGTCAAGGTCTTATGCTCCACATAGCATTAAGTGTGGATCCAAGAGTGAAAAATCAGCATGGTACACAAGCTACTGAAAGATTTCAGAACTGCACAAATTTAATGAAGCCGAATGTATCCCCAGATGGACGGTAACAATGTCAATATGAAATCCAAACAGAAGGAAAACCAACAAGCTGCTTAAGGTAGCTGTAGCCAAGATAAATGAAAAGGAAAATGTTTTCTGAACAAAAAGCTGAGTTAAATATGGGGAATAATCAAGATAAACAGTGGATATTTTTGAATCAGCTGATTAGCCTGATTCATGAAAAGAGAAGAGTATTTCAGATTGCAGTTGAATTAAATGCTAATTTAGGAGTTCATATTTAACAGACCTTTTACTGTTCTACCATGCCCTACCTGAATTCTGTGGGTGCAGGCTGGTACTGAGTGCATCCATTGCAGAGAGTAATCCCTGCATCTCAGATCTGTTGAGGAGAAGGCTGTTTGGAGTGCTCAAGTAGAAACAAAAACATTCATAAGCAAGACAAAATTAATTAAACAAAAATCAGCACATCTTTAGTCTATCTTAATGTGTCCTTTTTTCCTCATACTCTATTTGCCTTAAGAACTGAAGGATTTAGACTTTTGAACTCCTATTGATTTCAGCAGAACTGAGGAACGTGAATACCCTTCAGCATCTAGGCCTTTTCTGCTTCCATGCCATTAATGTTCATTGCTGGCCCCTTCACGTGAAGTGTCACTGGTAACCAGTGTTCTTACTTTCTCTTAGACTGTTATTTCTCCCTAGTACCTCTCCCCTCACAATAAAAAGCTTGGTGATGGCTCCTGCTGGATTTTGGTCAACTTCATACATTTGTATTTATTGCCATAGCAAGGTACCACCACTGCAAGAAACCATCACCAGTTTTTTTCTGTACTGCTTATAGAATATTACAACTCATGTGAATTAAAACCAGAAAATGCTTAATGGAAAAAAAAAAAAAAAAAAAAAAAAANAAAGGGTTACAACATTATTGGATGAGTTTAGCTGAATCTTGTCTGAAGATAATAGATAATAGTTGTCCTCATTACATTCTGGTCATGCTCATACTTTTGGATCTGTTACTGAATCGGATCTTCACCCCCCAACATGGGCCTTTGAGAAAGGCCTCAGAGTTACTGTGTTGACAAAGTGGAAGTTTGCCACAATTTATTGAAGGCTGCTACAGTGGTTTTTGGTGGGGTTCCTGATGTTCTCAATTGATGACTTGAGCTCCAAATAAAAATAACTTCAGGGTCCTGCTTTCTACATTTCATTTGGATTGCATCAGCTTAAAGGACAATGAAATAGTAATTTTATGAAGAGTAAAATACCAAGTAAAAATAATTTTCTATACTTGTTAGTGACTCAATTTAAATAGTTGAAATCTTAGCAAAGTACACCTGTCTTCATCCTTGTTTTTATATAAATTTCTGAAACCCACTTAATGCTTTCTTCCGTCATTTGTCAAAGGATCACAGAATCACAGTATTAAATGTTTAGTAATTCAGAGTATCTAATAAGTATTCCTGCCAACACTTGCCCAGCTGAGGTATTGTATCTACAGGGAGAATGTCTTCCAGTGAACAACCTCTGGCCTTTACCAGGGAATATAGGTTTTCCTATATTCCTGGTCAATCTAGCTTTCTTGTTTCAGTCTCTGTGAAATGATGTATTTTGATCCTTCCTTTCATAAAGCACATTTTTATACAATTATGCGATGACTTCTGTTCTAAACAGTCATTTTGAAATCAGAATGTCTCCTTTGGAAAATGTGGGAATGGAACATTTTGCTATTCTAGAAATACATGATTCCTTTTTTTTTTTTTCCCAGATGAAATGGTATTTGATGAAGTGTGTTAGTTTAGGCAAGATCAACATTTTGTGGTGCCTGTTTATTGGTAACATGTCTCTGGACAGATTCTTGGCTGGCAATTAGTGTAAAAGCACAGGAATGGCTTTAACCCATTTCCCATGGGCTTGAAGGGCCTTTTGCCTTCCCTGAGTTGCACAGTGTGGTGATTATTCAAAAGATCTTTTAAAGTTCACTTTTCTAGAGAGATGTTGGGAAAATGAATGAAGTTAAAAAAATAAAAGTCTTCAGCTTGGATTTCCCAGCCTACTTCAAGGTTTGAAATTACAGAGGTGACATCAGTGAACATGGTGATCGTGGTGATAGAGCAGTGTATTAGTTTCTTTAATTTGATGACTCAGCCTTCTCTCTGTGAATTTCTGTGTCTCACTTGGGTCAGTCCTCAGTGTCTTACATCTCCCATTCAAAATGCTAAGTTATTCCTCTAGCCTATGTTTGCATGGCAGGTGTCTACTTATTAATCTTGTCACTAATAAGAAAGATGTGGCTTTACGGTCAGATTTGTGCTGGAGTGCCTGACTGGAATTTGACTTTTGCTTTGGCTCTCTATTATAACAACGGCTGATATTCTGTGCGTGGGATGGAGTCTTTTCTATCGGGCTATTCTTTGAAGTGTTCAGATATTCTGTAGAAATTCAGAAACTTGTTTCTTGTTATTTACAAACTTCTTTTGACTAAATATATGTATCTTCTTCTGAATAGAGGTGCTCTGAATTTTAAAGGTTTCTCTTGTGGCTATGCATGCCATCATCCAAGATATAATTAACAAAACATCTTCTGATGGTGTATTCATATTTTGTTTTTACAACTGTGCAAGGCTAACTTGGAGACATTTATGTTTACATCCTTTCACAGGAAACAAAAGTTACACGTTACCTGAAAGAAATCCAGTCAAAAAACCTAACAGAAAACCTGATCTTGGAAATGACTGTAAGTCTCACTTAAAAAAAACCCAAAAAATGTATAATTGTATAATTTTGAAAAGCTACCTTTAGGCTTGGAATTCTGCTGCTGGAATTTAAAGAAGTTTCATTTATAACTGGTCATTATAGAGAATTAGCACTTAAGAATCTATTAAATACCTGTGATTCACTATAATGTTTTTGTCATTTCAATTTAGTCTCACATCTTCATTAGATTTTTATAGACATTCTGGCTGCCCTCTCTAGGGAGTTCTTAGACTTTCTTCAGGTGCAATAAAATGACAAGTGACATTTTCCTTGACAGGGGCTGAAATCTTGTGTAGTTCTCACCACTGCTAACCCTTACACAGCACAATGCTTAAGCATATGAGTGTGGTATTCGTGTGCAGAAAGTGCAAGGTACAAGGATGCCATCTCTGCCTTAAGATCCTGGCACTGCCTGCACCAGTGGAGATGAAATGAATTGTATTGACAGGATGAGGTTTAATAAGGCCAAGTGCCGGGTCCTGCATTTTGGTCACAACAACCCCAGGCAGCACTTGGGGCAGAGTGGCTGGAAAGCTGCCTGGCAGAAAAGGACCTGGGAGTGTTAG
>VXBJ01006957.1:0-77029 GCA_013400055.1 Nycticryphes semicollaris
CTTATTTTTAATATAAAATATTATATTACATAATATAAAAATAATTATATTAAATAATATAATATTTTTAAAAGTCAGTTCACTGACTTCAGCTCTGAGATGCATCTCAAACAGAGGTCTATAAAAAGGTTGAGATTTTTTATTCTTAAAGAATAAAGCTAATAACCTTTAGCATAAGTATTCCCTAGCCCAATGCATTTTCTACACATTTGTGGAAAGTGGCTACCTCAACATTATCTGCAGCTGACATCATTATGCAGATTACAAAAATAAAAAATAAACAATGAAATTCTACAATTATAATTTACAATTAGTGAACCAAAATGCCTGCTTTGCCTTGGGTTAGAGACAGAGGTCACCAGCAAAGCGTAATTACGGGTACGTAATAAAGAATATACCAAAATATCACCATCACTCCCACATCAAAATCTGGTGACTAACAGCGTACTGTAAACTTGATGTCATATCACTGAAGTATGTACTAATCTCTTTGGACTTTGACTAGAAAGCATATGCCAGTCCTAAAATATGTACTATTTTCCTCCACATCATGAATGAAGAAATGATACACAGCTAGGAGCCCTGACACATGGCTCACTGTTATCAATTCAAAAGGAAACACTGTCATGCAAAAATTATATTTTTCTACTAGAACCTGTTATTTTTTTGATCTGTGCTGCCTTAACATTTTTGTAAATACAGTTTCAGTAACTATATCATGAATACGGCAAAGACTTTTTAAATAATGAAATGGATTAGAGATGCAGAGGAAAAAAACTGTAAACAGCAAAGAAGGAAGAGAAGTTATAGAATGGGACTCAGAAGGCTGAGAAATACTGGAAGAAAATAACTAGAAAGAATGCAAGAAACACACCTAAAATAAAATAACCAGTAATACAGAGAGTTGATGGATATAGGGAATTGCAGCAAAATCCTATCTGTATAGAATCGGTGCGAATTTTCTACTCCATTCATTTGCATTGGGGTTGCTACTTTAGAAAGCAATGAGTCCAAAGTAAACCTAATATTAATAAGAAGTAAATAAGAAAAGGCAACACGGTAACCTAAACTGCTGATGAATGGAAAGGAATTACCATAAAGGGGGGGCTTTATTGGTGTAGCAGCGCTGCTTGGAGTCCTTGTAAGAGGAGCATATCCAAGACAAAGCTACAGTCGGTGTCAGGGTTCTCAGTGAAGACACCTTGACCTGATTTCAAATGCACACAACATGAGCCTTACGGCCCCGTGCAGCAGAAGGCACTGCTGAAAAAAGCTTGTGTACAAGCAGCACCACACTAGTTTAGCCCAGTGATGTGAGATTCAGGGACAGATGATAACTGTTAACGTTAGGTTATATCTATACAAGTAAATTAACTGTGCCTGGGAACATTCCTGTGCCTGGAGGCCAGCTGGCACGGAACAGCCTGAGTCCCCACCAGTAAGCACCCTTAACCTTCAAAACAGGGAGGCTGCATGCAAACAGCTAACTGGGGACGGTCCCGGGAACACGCTTGCTGCCAAACCATACTTGAAAATTACCCGGGGCAGCACTGGTTGGCACATGCCAAAACCTCGCCAGGGACTGTTCTAACAGTTTACCAGGGCGGGCAGTCACGCTCCCGGCCCAGGAACATTCCTGAGCATTGTTTAATTTATTAGCAGAGATATAGCTAGCTCCCTCCTTCCTCTTCCTCGCCTAGGTGAAGCAGTTCTTTTGCGTAGAACATTTCAGGAGCCTTTCTCACCGATCCACCCCTTCTCTCATCCCAAACCATCTCCCCTCCTGTTCCCACATGCAAAATGTACAAGGAAGGGGCTGGTTAAAGCAATGGGAATGGTCCATCTTGAACCACTGGCGGCTTGCCCATTCATTGGTTCACAGAGAGTGCTAAAGGGTGTACCCACATCACAAGTAAGGAATTGGGATGCAAAACACCAAGAGCATGGCACGTTTCCAAACCTCTCCCACCTCCTACTGCACAAAGCTGTCCAGGGGTACCTCAAGACTTTTTAAGTCATTTAAGTACTACTGATTTCAGGAGCGCTCTAAAACACACTCTTACCTACCTCATCCTCTTGGAGCTAGAGATGGGCTGGTCCATCAGCCTCACTATCTGAACAGTTCTTCAAAAGACAAAGAAATGGTCCATGAAGTACATCTTCAGACTGTCAGTTGCAGACAGAATGCCTGTTTTTCTAACAGCCAAACTCAAAACTAGTGACAGTCAAATGATTTTACTTGAAAATCTATTTTGATTAATGAAAAGATAAATAATCCATTCCTTTCTCTGATTAACTAGCAAAGATAGTAATTTAGGGCAAGAACTTGAATGACAGTCTTATACAAACGTGTGTGCACATGTGTGTTTATACAAAACGTTCATCAGTTGATACTCTATTTTCTGTTAAGAAGACCATTTACCTTCTAATAAATTGTAATTAGATCACAAGACTAGTGAGAATAAATGTGTATTGACAAGTATATTGAGTGCTGGGAATTCACAAGACTCCTACTTACAGTTTGGGACACGTTGATACACGTTGCATGTGTAGGTTAACAATACAAGCAGGGCCTAACCTTTCAATGGTTTGCTGCAATATATGGCAGGTTGCTAGAATTCACTACCAGGAAGTTTTTGGAAATGGGAGAGGAACCCAAGCTGACATGTGCCAGTGACTCACAGATAAAAAGTACCCATCTCAGAGTTGTTCTTGGCACCTTGAATTCAAAGGAGCCCTTTCCCTTGCTGAAAGTCTTTGGACATTTTTGTTTTAGGGATACCTGTCCACCCACAGTCATACAGATGGCCAGCTTGTTTTGAAGAGGCTCCCAGTATTGCTGCTTGAAGCTTGGTAAAATCCCTGATATAAAGACAAAATAATCAGAGTTACCCAGACACCAGAGATGACTGTGACATAGAAGTCAGACATCTGTTGGCTGGACATTCACCTATTTGTGAAAGACTTGCTAAAATCACCCTGGTTCTCTGCAAGGACTGTGGGTTCACCCCACAGGTGCCCTCCCTAAAGTCTTTCTGCCCTCTTGAGGAGAGATGAACCTACCACCCAAAATGGTGCAGAGACCTGGAATAAAGTCAAGGTTTTGATATGCTGTCTTGTGTGAGACAATGCCATGTCCCTCAGGAAAAAATCTGTCCAGGCCACCTCCTTGCTACCAGCTGAGATTCACCTTCCCCTGCAGGAACATGCCTGTTTATATCACAAGCCCAGGGACAGGTGCTACCACTGCAGCTCAGTGATGTGAGAACCACCATGTATGTGCTGGTGTATATATGTGGTGCAAGAGAGAGGAGGAGTGAATCCACAGTTTCTGAGTCATTCAAGTCTATCCTGATTTAATAAGCAGAATTTGTAAGTTCTTGGTTTTTTTCTTCTTGCTTTCAAATTTTGTGAAGGCTTCTCACAGTTTATGACAGGCGACATTGGTTTGGAGTACATCTGAAAAACAGACCATGTTTTAAAAAGAACCTTAGGCATTAGGAAATGCTGCAGCCCAAGAGGCATCCTTAAAACCAGCCTAAGGCTACATTTACATCAGCAGATACTGTGGAGCAACACAAGATCATCTAGAAAAAAAGTGTTGAGAAAACCTACCCTATCACTAAACCTACCCTATGAACTGAATGCCTGTCAGCATTTAGAGTATGTTATGTGCATATGTTCTGGCTCACCCTCATCCAAAAGCAGTCCAGGACCACTCTGTGATGTTCACTGAAGCGTGGTAGTAGAAAGATTCACTTCAAAAGCTCAAGCATGATCCAAACTGAACAGATTCCTTCTTGGTGCCTGTACAGAAGGCCCCTGGCAGAGCTTGTGAACCAGCTCCATTTGTCCAGCCAAGCAAACTGAACAGATTACCTGCACAACACCTTCATGGCCAAAGAATGGAGGGGAGTTTCTAAACTCCAGATCAGAGATACAGTGATCTACTCCCCCGCTCCCTAGTGGTTGCACAGAAGGAAGGGGGTGCACAGGCCTAGGGTTGGAGCTGGACTGGCTGCCGTTTCCCATCAGCCTGGATGCTCAGCATGCCTGCAACTGTCGTGGTGACAGAGCTTATGTGACAATCACCTACATCCCACAAACAAGCAAGAGGATTGTGGGGGGAGATCTCTGACAGAAGCTGGCAGGGAAATAAAGGTAGCACCAGCATTAACAGTTAGGCTGGCATGTAAAAATAAGCCAAGAAAGCAGACTGCAGGTAAAGTTCAACATGCCAGGCTGTAAAACCGAGGCAATTCCTGAGTCAGCCTGACATCACTGTCCCTTTACAACAATGTCCATCAGAGGGGCAGGGCAGACACCTGTGGGCAGTAATAATGTCAGCTGCCTAATTTTAACTGACTGTCATATGTCAGTCAGAACCTATAGATTCCCAAATGATGCAGATGTTCTTAAAATACTTTACCTCTGGTGCCTATGGCAGCAAAGAGTGCAAAGGACTCCTACCCTTTAGGAAAACAGGGCTTATCACACTGTAATAGCCCCCTGAACTCTGACGTTGTACCTTGTTTACACATCTGTCCAGAATCGGAGACTTTGGGGTTAAAATATTACGGGGACACAACTTAGTGTCAAACTGTAAACCTTGCATTTTGTCTGCTATGCAGTCATTTTCACAGTGGTCCCACTGATTTCTTCCCTACTGTCCAGGAGAATAACTCAGTCATCATCAACAAAGGGTGGTGGTTGATAGCCCTGAGGGAGACCAGTCTCTCAGACTTAGGTCTGTGTAACATTCTCTTTGAACTTTTAAGTCATTCACACAAGAAAGAAAGTCTGACAAAAGCTGTGAGTCTTCTGAACACCTCTTCAGACAGCAAAACTGAAAGACAGACTTCCTTTCCTGTGTCATTACACATACGCACACACCCTGCCCCAGAATCTGAGTTTAAATCGAGTGCTTTGACACACATCAGAAACCTTCAGTGTAGAATTTCTGAGAGACACCAAAATCCTTAAAGACAGACCTAACACAGACAACCATCTTCAAATCGTTTAATTGCTTTCATCAATGGAAAGTATCTTTTGATTCAAGAACAAATGCTTAGCAAGAACTTGGTGAAAATAGACATCACCTTAGGGCTGAAAAGCAGAGCAACATCTATAATTTTTTTTTCCTTTACAGATAAACAGAACTGCTTTTTAAGTAGATCCTGAGAAGGACATCTAAGCATTGCTTCTGTGAATAAAGCAGACAGTTCACATGACTACCAGTTCCTGCCTGCATGTAAAAGCCGCACACCAGCAAATCTAATTGAAAATAATCTCTGATCTACGTTTAGCATTCTTCAGCAAAGTGCTTTTATCCCATCTTTTCCCATCTCTCCACCTCCCCTCCAATCTTAAATGAATCACATATTGAATCACTGCAGCATGGCTGTATTTGATCATGATTTATAGGGCACTGTCTGCATTACTCAGTAAGCAGTCTTCATAGGGAGGAGGTATTTTGGACAGAGAAGAACGGGCTGTCAGCACTCAATAAATTATTAGCAACAGCCACTTCCTGAGGTAAAGACCAATATAAGATCACCCTTCTGAGTGGACAGGTGCACAGAGGTGTCTTACATCAACAGCTTGCCTGGCACATAATCCAAATTCTTAGTAACTACATTAAAATGTGGCACTGAAAAGAGAAAGATTTTTCTGACAGTTTTCAATAAATAAATGGAGAAGCTATAGGCACTGCAGAACCCACTCAGGGACCAGACCCCACTGTGCGGTGTTGTACTGCACTCCTGTAGGTAGCATAGCATAGTGTCTCTCATTTCCTAGAGGCAATTACACAAGGCAAGCTTTTTAAGATAAATCTTCTGCCCTCATTTGACAGAAGTGTGCAATACTATGAGCAGTGAAACTTCCAAATCTGCAAGCTCAACATAAAGCTGCACGCAACGAACATGAATGTAACTTTTTATCGTCTCTTCTCAGTCATCAGCATTCCCCTATCTATTGTTTCCCTGCTTTTAACCTTCAGTTATCTCCATTAAAAACAAGCCTATGAGCAGCAGCATGTACAGACTTCATTGTAGGCTAACATATTGACACTTGTACATACTGATCTGTATCATTCACCCTTAAATTGGTCATGCACCAATTTAAGAAATAATTGTAGGAAACTGTCTCCAGAGAGGACCAGATAAGGCCTACATAGCTGTATCTTACCAAAAAGCAGGGTGCTTAATCTGATTTGTTTGTTCACACTCTAACACAGAGTGAAGCAATGACAGTAAATCAAATACTCAGGGCTAAGAAGGAACTGTATGATAGCTGTGCGACAACCACAAAATTCTTCAAAGCCTTATTTTTTTTAATTTACTGAACAAGGAACATTATTAGGAAAAGGGAAACAATGAGTCTGTTTTCTCTCCCTCACCACAGATTTCCTATGCCCAAGCTATCTTTTGAGCTATAAAGAAGTAGCACACCCAGGTGCTTCCAGGCACAAGAGAAGGCTAGTTTTTTCATCTCTCTGTAAGAAGGACAATTCATTCCTGATGCATCCTGAATAGCCTCAAGGCCATTACACCAGAGATTAATTTGGCTGACTCTTACAAAGACTCTGCACTGTGGTTTTTGTTTGCTGAACACCACCAGAGGGCTTAGCGCTGTACAAGATACAAAAAATAAAGGTCCTGACCTGAAAAACCCTACACCTAGAAACAGTGATTTGTTGGCATACCCTCTGATTATATCTTTATGATTTACTATTCTATTTAAAATGCACTCAATATTCAAGCAAAGTTACTGGTTTCACAGTAGCATCACCCAGAAAAAGTTATTCCTTATTGCTATTTAGAAGGTCAAAACAGACTATCAAATGCCCTTAAACTATTTATTAGGTAACAATAAAAATACATGTAACACATTTCTCAGCAATACACTTCCCATCAGAACATAATGACTAAGAGCTCGTAACCCTTGCAAATTACTGATAAAACTACAGTCTGTCTACTTCTGCTACCTATGGTCAATGTATATGGACTTCTTCCTCCCTGGAGCTATGTATCTGGCCACTACATACCTATATTACATGTCTCCAATTTCATCTATTCCATTGCATCTATGATTTCTGATAAATCTTTCTTATAAGTGAATTTTTCATCCTGACTTCTGAGTACCGTGGGATGGATCTGACACTAACAAGACAAAAGTTGGCCCCTTGGGGTATTGTCAAAAAGCTAATGTAAGACAAAATGCTTGTAAGCTTTGATTGAAATACTTCCTCTCTCCCAGCACCAGCTAATGATTTGGAACGATTTTGTTAAGTGTATATTTCACTACCTTGAAACAGATATTGTGTCAAGTAGGATTTATAGGTGATTTAACTCAATCATGCCTTCAAAGCTTTAGCAAGCAATGAACACTGTTATAAAGAGCAAGGAATATTCAGAGGCTGATCCAGGGTTAAAGAGAGCATCTCTGATCACCAAAGTGATGAAAAGTGGTCAAGAATGGAAATCACTGCAACTACTTGTCCTAAGCTATTGTCTTTCATATTGGAACTGCCAGAACGTGTAGGATTTAGGGATGGAAATTACAGTTTACTATTCTGATTCATCACCTGGTGCTTGGAGAGAGGAAGCATTTGAATCAAAGCTTTTAAATGTTTTTGGTTTACAGCAGCACTTTCATGAATAGATGGTGGGGGAGTGGGGGAATTGCCCACTGCACAGGACAGGAGGCTAAGGCTAAAAAAACCTGAATTCCATGCTTGGCCATGCCAAGAACTGCTTTGTGCACCAGGTAAATCCCTTCACTCCTGTTTTCATTTGTTTTCCTTTCCCACTGTACATCTGCCTTGTCTATTGGGAAAGAGAGATTTATGAGTGTCTTAGGGATTTAGTGGAGCAAGCACTTCTCTCAAATCTTCCAATTAAGATGAAAACCCCACCCTTTGGCTCAAAGCCTGTTGTTGCAAAGACTTGTACAGCACCTGGTACAGACCTCAGTGGGGACTGCAGGGGCAGATCATAAAAGTAAAAGTAATGACCGCAACACTATCACCATTTATATATAAGCATTTATGGGAAAACAGAGTACCATGAGTGTCCACTCAAAGTTGATGTGGAGGTTGAAGCAGTTTTAAGCATAAGACAGTGTAACATGCCCCATCAAAAGTCCATCTAACCCCTGATTCTGACTCCAACCACTAGCACATACCTAGAGTACAATAAAATAGCAAGGGTACATATGCAGTGATATTCATCCAGAATACTCTCCCAGCATCTGTGGATTTGCAATTTGTGAATTTCCTGAGCCACAGATGGTGTCTTCTCATTAAATAGTCTTGGTGGATTTTTATTCTTGAATTTTGCAGTCTCTTGAGGCAAGTTAACATGACTTCTTCTAAAGAAAGTACTGAAATACAATCTAGTGAGGTAATGTAACACAGTTCAAACCAGAGGCCAGAACAACAGATGACATTTTCTGATCATCAAGTATTTAAGGTGATGTTTCAACATCTTTGCATGAAATGCTAGTAAAGAATTAGCTTCTGAAAGCTGAAGGCACTAAACACCTTTAGAAAGCACACAGAAATCCATGTCATAGGTATCACAGTCCACCAGTATCAGCCATTTGCATTCACTGGAATAGTTCTGTTTCCAGCATGATTTCTCTGAAGCTAGTATGGAGTTTGGCTCAACTGAATAAAAACAAAAAAAAAAAGCCCTCTCATTTCCTGACATGATGCATTTATTCTCACAGATTTTTAGGCAGATACTTTCCTTAGACAACGCCAGACACAAGTATTAAGAGCTGCAAAAGGTATGCACATCACCTCAGGAGTCCCTCTTTGGATTCTCTAATTCTTTTATGTATTGCATAGATGCACTGCGAGAGATCATCTCCTCTGTCCAAAACAGCTAACAATATTTATAGGTGTGGCAAGCAATTTCTTCTGAATTTTAACAGGATTTGGGCAGGCTTAACATCTGTCATGTCACACAGGAAGTCTGAACTTTAAACATCCTTAAATCATCAAACCTATGCCTGCATGCACTAATACCCTGCTGGAGTCTACATCCATATTAGATTCAAAGGGTGCAGACCAGGCAGCGTCGTGCCTGGTTAGACCTTTCAGCCACCCTGTGTTGGTGGTCCTTTGTCATGCTTCTGTCCCTTATTTAACAAGGCTGCTTCCAGTAGTAGATTTCTTTCTCTAAAAAATATACATACCTGTAGTAAGACCAACAACTCGTGTGGTCTAAACCATCCTCAGTGAGACACTGTATTTACCTCTTCAGCATTCCTGGAGAATGAAGACAACATTCTATCAGCATTCATTCTCCTAATCATAAGCCAAGATGAAATTTTAAGCCCTGAAGTAATAAATTTCATCCAAACTGAGAGGTATCCAATTTAATAGATTCTGCATTTAACATAACAGTCATCTAGGAGATAAAGGACAAGAGTTATCAACACCCAAAAAGAAATGAGGAAACATTAGCTTCAGTGTGGAGACTCTGAAAGGCACAAGCAGGAGTCTTGTGACCACAGACTAGTTTACACGGGGGCAACTTGGGGAAACTAATTTGAAGTATAATTTGAACATAGGAATGGATTTTTAAAATGTGTTAAATCCTTGTGAGAATAGATGGTTTCTGAGTTTGTGACCTCACTTTTTTTTTCTTCTTTCACTTCCAAACTTCAGCTAAATTGAATTAAAGTGCCTTTTATTTCTGAAATAGACTGCTCACCAATGGTTTAAAGCAGGCTACCTACCTCATTTTGAATTCATATGAACTACTAATACGAAGAAATTTTTCTGGATGCCTATGTATAAAGTTTCACTTTGCATTTCAAAATGTATTATGGTGTATTTCTGTTATTAATAATTATTATACCACAAAGTCACAGCTAAGCTCAAGAATTCATTGTGCCAGGACTTATATAAACACATAGTAAGATTCAGAGGGCAGATTATGGGCCAGAAGAGAAGATTTAGACCATTCAGTGTTGACCTTTTGTTTAATACAGGCCAGTTTTTCTACATGCATTCCACTAGCTTATGTCTGACTTCAGTATATTAAAAAAAAAAAGTGGTCATTCTTGAATAAAAAACCATTTCACATGGAGAATTCACTCCTCTCCTTGACAGTCTGCTATATCTCCTGCTAGCTAACATTATATTTTAAGAACATTTTACTTCTCATTTGAATTTGCTGAGGTCAGTTCTAAATCCTAGTGGTTCTCTGTTACACTTTCTTCTCAGAAATTAAAGCACTTTCAACACTAGTGTATTCTGCTTAAGTAGTCTCTTTGCTGAGCAGCTTTAACTGTTCTCCTCCCAGTAATTTATTTTAGGTTCTTATCAAAACATAAAACACAGCAGGACTTGTGCTGTAAATAGAAACAGTCCACCCTCAGCTAATATTCATCACCAAATTTAATGGCTATCACTGATCTACATCATGTGGAACCCTGGCCTATATAAACAGACATATCTAGAGGCAGACGGGGTCTGATACACTGCATTTTTTTCTATAAACTAAAGCTCCCGCTATGATGCAAAACAGGGTTACAGCCTTACATAAGTGTGTGCATGCGTACAAAAATATGTACCTGTGTGCACATCATTTAAATGAAGATCTAGTAAACTGGGACACTGTCACACTTATTAATACATCACTGCTTACTACTGGCCACAGCATGATCCAGTCTGGATCCCATTGCAATTAATAGGAGATCTATCTTTTCTCTGTATTCCTTCTCCTGCAGTCATTAAGATTGCATTCACCAGTGTGGAAGCTCTGGAACTTCAGACATATTGTGAACATTAGCCATTGGTAACTGAACTCAGACTAACTGGCAAATGGTCTCTCGGACACACAATGACACCTTGGTGAGGCATGCTGGGTTGCATGGGACACCCACAAGATTAATTTGGTACTATGGTACTAAGCCTTTCTCCCTCCAGGTCAGAAGTGAGCAGCAGAATCACAGCAGATCAAGATCAAGCTATTTTTCCTCTTGCGTACACCCACCCATGTATATGAAATAATTCCCATACGAATTAACCAATTTTCACTGAATTGTCAAAAACAGAGAGTTGCCAAAATTATCAAGGCTGATTATACTGACCCTAGGACCCAGAAGGCACTCAGCTTCAGCTCACGGCATTCTCCAGTGCATGCCCCATCATTCTCACAACTGGGAGAAGAAGCATACAGACAGCAAAACCTATTCCACTTCAAGATACTCAATTTGAAATGTCTCCTGAACTTTGGATTCATAGAAGGTTGTTAATTGCAGTGGTGGTAAAGTACACCCCCAGATTAAGCTGAGATGTTTAAGAAGCTACTCACACAGCGAGCAGGGAATTTTGGTTGGCAGAATTCCCAGAACAAGCTGAGGGCAGGCACAGAAAGGCTGCACAAGGCCAAAGCAACGCTGAGCTAGACCCAAAGGTCTCCCTTTTCTGCTCAGCATCATCACAGATTCCTACCCTTGCCACAATAATCAGAGGGTGTTTGGCTCTTGACCTTAGCTTGCAGGTCCTGGAATTGGACTCCATCCTTCTGACCTAGGTGAGAGCAACCAGGCGTTATATTCCATTTCTCCCTCTTGCATGTGGACACAAATATTTTCAGATCTTGTTACAGTATTCCAGGTATGCACAGTCTCCAGTGGAGAAGTAGAGAGATTTAAAATGCCACCAGATGTTAAATTGCAAGGCTTGCTACCACATTTCTGTCTCCTGAAATTAGTTTTGCTCCAAGGGGTTGGAAACAGCTGCATAGTGAACAAAACACAGATTTTTCAGAAAGTCACTATCCTTGATATGGGCCGTGTCCTGGAGCAACCCTCACCATCTGGCTCTAACCCCTAACCATCCCCAGCCATGAGCTTTGCTTGAAAAGCTGGGTATGGTGGGCACTTTCACCCAAATTTCCTCTTTTCTGAAGTACTCCTTGCCATGTTGTGGTTTTAGTTGCTGTGGTGATTGATTTGTGTTTAATGAGCTCATGTTATTGGTTGAGATTTTTCTAGGGTGAGTCATGCAGGTTTCATTTGGTAAAATTCACATGGAGATATTGCCATCTAGATCAGCACCAGATTAGCTGAGAACTCCAGCTTCAACTCACCTGTTTTAACATTCCCAGGTGAAGTCAACTTTCTGATGAGGAAGATAATTGTCTGCAAAGTAAATATTCTGTTAATAATGTACCTATTGTACTGTTGATTGTGATGACATGGCAACAGCAGCCAGTTTTAATTTAACATGATTTAACTATCAAGTAATTCGAATGATATTACAGGAGCTTGTTAAACAAAAATAATGCCACTCACATTTCCGTGTACATGTGCAAGTAAAAAAAACCAAAAAACAATCCAGTTGCATTCCAGCAATAGGTGAATTGGTGACATTTATTTGCACCAATTGAACTCCTGTACCATGAAAATGTAAAGACTCTACTGAGCACAGTCCAGTGGTTCTGGTCCAAAGGACAGAACATTTGACTGGGAAATCAAGAAACCTATTTCTGAGTACAAAATTTATCACCGTTCTGGCAAATTACTTCGCTTTGTGCTGCAGTCTCTCCAACTGTTGGAAGGAGATAGCAATACTGAACTGCTTTGCATAGTGCTTTGAAAGCTGGTTGTGAAAGGAAATACATGCACTAGATTCATTATATTTCTGTTCAGAGCTTTTGACAACTTCAGATTTACTTTCAGGGTCTGGGACACATTAGCTGCTTGTCCTATTTCTATGGGTTAGTTATCGTTTTTAAGTAAACAACTATTTCAAACTGCAGGGGAGGCAGAATATGGTTCCACATTACAAAGTTAAGCAGATGATTGATTGAGCAAGGTTGCTGATTTCCAGAGGGGAAAAAACACATACTTAAAGGACACCTGTCACTAAAGGCAGGTTTTTCTAGCAAGGCTCGCCTGTCCGTTTTGTAAACCCACCTTATTATCTTACACTATGGCCTGCAACAGGCCTTGGTAAAATCCACTTTTTTGTCTGAGTTTTAGACATTACAATCCCTGTCCTGAAGAGCTGACAGCCTGAACAAAGAGGAGGAAGGGTAAAACAAGTGACATTTATCACAGTTAGGCAGATGATGAAAAGTATGCCCAGGGAGTTCGGAGCATCCCTGCCAAGTGCCCAGTTACCTCCTGTGGTCCAATATCTACTTGGTCCCAGCAGAGAAACAACAAGCTTAAAGAGAATGAAAGCAGCATTTCATTAGGTACCTAAATAAGAATACATCCTAGCTGGTTTCACCTAGGCCCTATGGGAAACTCGCAGCAGAAGGAGGACTTAAACCCAGAGCCCCTGCCTGCCTCTCTCTGGCCAGCCTTCCTCACAGAGTTGTGAACCAGACCTCGTAGGGACGTAGCAGATAGTCATAATTGCTGAAACAGCTTGTTTCTAGTTACATTTTTAAATCACATTGTGAGCAGAATCATAGATTAGTGCCAAAGAGCTTCTAATTACATAGTAACAGTAGCAATTGCATAACCATCTTCCAGCTCCCTGCAACAGCTCAGCTCCACATTCACCAATGGAATGTCACATTTTTCCATGCTTTCAGTATCTCTTTTCACTAATGCTGCAGCCAATTGCTTCTAATATTGCAGAAAAGAATGAAAAACGCTGGGATTAAGCGTCTACAAACCCTAATAGTGTGTTTACAATAGTCTTCAGGTTCATTCTTAACCACTAGGTCTATGACCTTCTAGTAAATTATACTACACTGGAAGGTTTTAGCTGCTGTTCCAGCTCCACTGTAAACATGTAAACTTGAGCCATCTGTGCTTTTTTAATATTTCCTGTAAAGCCTATCGCTACACCAATCTGCTGTTTCAATTGGCGGCACAAGAAGTCATTGTGTGCTAATTTTTCCCAAGGGCACTTGATGCACTTTATTAAATAGGGTTTTTTTCTTCCTCATTAAGGCCTTTCCACAACAATAAAACTATATTTTGGATACCCAGGCCAGCAGGCATTGTGCTGTTTTGTATGAAAAAGCGATCCCAGCCATGTTACGCTTTTACCAAAGAACAATATGGAGGGAAAGAAAGATTTAAAGACGTTGCAACCTCTTCATTCAGGGCGCCTGCAGGGAAAGCATCTTGAAGGCAATACAACAAATGATGGGAAGAATTTGGCCAAACATCTCAGAAACAGACAAAGGATGAGATTCTTTCAGCGGCATTGAAATTTTGCTGGGTCATACACTTCTCGCACACCTCAAATTGCTGTTGACTGCTGGAGTTTAGAGTGTGCAAGGGGGAAGAAAAATGCCAAACTGGATCAGACCCATGGTTCATCTAGTTCAGTATCCTGCTTCTGGGAGTCACAGACCAGATGTTTCACAGGAAAGTGTGAGAAACTCTAATGCAGAAGCAGGAAGGTTTCAGGCCTTTATAAAGGTCTTATTATATCCACTACTAGACTGCCCTGACCTTTAATAAGCCTGATTTCTCCTCCTCTTCCCCTCCTGTCCATTGTCATAAAACCTGTTCAAATATTGCTTTCAAAAGACCAAGGCAGGCATTAAGGATGGAGAAAAAAAAAAAAAAAAGTGGAATTGTTTTGGTCGTTTTAAACTACATTTAAAGAATAGAGTGTCAGAATAAGTGACTCTCATGCCAGTATCCTATATGTACTTCCCATTTATCCCATAGTCTTTGATGAAGATTTCATATTAATTCATTTTCAAATCTTTTCCTGTATTTAAAATATGCAGAGTGTATCTTTTTATTTACTTGTCAGTGATACGACTTGTAAGCACGGTAAAACAGTTCACATATAAGCGTGGGGGATTTTTGGCAGGGTTAGTTTAAGCAGATTCCTAGAGTTTAAGGTCAGAAAGGACAATTGTGATCCTGGAGTCTGACCAGCTGCCTCACACAAAAGAACTGTTTATCATTTTTTCCCCAAAGCCATCTTAATTTTCCTTAAAAAATATTACTGACCCACTCTACACACTCGCTGTTGGTGACTTCAACATACCTCTGCTCAAAAACCTGTGCCAGAAGAGGAGGCTGAAGCAGGTGTTCAAATACTAAGCACTAGTCAACTGCCCATAAATTTAATCTGACGTGCTGATCGGCAAATGCTGGGCCAAACAATTGAACCAAGTCTGCACACTTTGAAGCTGCTGCTACAAAAATCACAGCTGAAAAGGAAGGGAGGGAGGAAGGGAGCTTCCTAGCAACAAAAATGCACCCGAGCCTTGCAGCTGAAGAGTCTGTGTCGCAGAACACCTCGTGGATGCACAGGGCAGTTGGTTTTTTTTGCGGGGGGCGGGCGGAGGCTTAAAGCTTTGAATTTGTCATTTCTTTCTCAACTGGCTTTTAGTTCTGATCCTGAGCAAGAAGAAAGGGGTCCTTGTTTGATAAGAAGGGATGATAACCTGCACCCAAGCCAATAAAAGGGATTAACCCGAGACTGAAGGCTCAATACTAGGTTCTTGCCGATGCATGGTTCAATTAGACTAAAAGCTGTCTTACAGCATTAAGGCAAGTTACCTTCATTTTCAGCTTCAGTGAAACAGACCCCAGATGACAGGATAGGCAAACAAGGACTTTTTCACTTTTCACAATTGCTTTCATCCTGCATTGCCAATATTATTAGACTTTAAAGAAACTGGAAAATCAGAGGAGTGTTCAAAGTAGGTGGTCTCTGAGTATTCATTACATCCGGGCACATAAGACTGACTAACGCATTTTGTAAGCGCAGCAATGTGGCTTGCAGTTCATCTCTTCAGTTCATTTTCATTTTCACCTAATAAAATCAATTTTCAACCCAAAGTGATGGCCTACAGATATTACATTAGAAGTCCAGGATGTAAACACTTCAGACAATCATGCACCTCCAGCAACACCGAGCTCCCAAAGAAGGGAGCCTGTTCCTCCAAGGCAGCCTGCTTTTATCCCATGCACCTGAGTAAATCATGAAGAGGAGCATCTGGCTCTTTTCAGCAGCAGGGGTCAAAATACTTTCAAAAAAGTCAGGATCATGACTAACTTTTTACACACGTGAAAATGGAGGCACAGAGCAACATGGCTCAGCTAAGGTCATCCTTGGCTGGACAGCAGAGCTGGGAATAGCCAGGCACAGGTCCAAAGCTCTGCTCTGTGCTGTCTCATCCTGCTGTCCAGGCCTGAACACAGCGAGCAAAACTAATCAGCTGATTTACATCTTAAACTTTCATTTTTGTTTTAAACCACGGTGTAAACAGAATGAACAAACATCAGTCTGAAGCACCGGAAGCCTGTTTATGGGCAACATGAACAACTCTTTTGCTATTTCCCTGGTAAATAAAGTTTGGAGACAATTCCTGGAACTGTAATCTCTCCATAGATGTGTCTGTTGATATACCCCAAAAATCAAATACATTGTAACATTTTCTCCCACATTTCCCACAGAAGGTAGCTACTTTCTCACACCTTTCCCACAGAAGGTAGCTACCAGGTTTTCTCCTTTTTAATCAGTTCTTCCCTCTTCAGGCAATGGTAACACACCTCCTTCAACACACAGAGGGTCACAGACAGGGATTTCGATCAGCTCCATAAAGAAATTGAAACAGAAACTTTGAACTGCCCCAGAAACCACAGAAGAGCACATAGGGCTGGGGAAGGGCAGAGAGGGAGGACTTGCTCAGGGCAACCTATATAAATTGCCTTATCCCAAACAAGCTGGAAATAGGCCTTTCATTTTAACATAGCAGTAACAACAAAAAGCAAGCCTGAAAAGCTGTCAAAATACTCCCCCAGCACAAGCACAACATGAAAGACAACCAGAAGACTTTTCCCCAAGCATGTCCTTGAGATGCTGGCGTTGAAGCCATAGCAGGAGGCGGGACAGGGCATTTGAGATACACAGACACAGGGCATAACTTTGCCTGTAAGCAGGCAAGATCTCCAATACATGAACCACTGGATGTACACCCAGCACTACTGGGTCGTGCAATATTGATAGAAATTGGCTTTCTTCTTCCTTTCACTAGTGGGTCTGTGACTAACGGCTGCAGATTTCAGCTTTCATCATCTGTGTTACAGTGGATGGAAGATCTTTTCAGAGTGCCCCACCATTCCCTTGCTTTTATTTCAACTTCATCCAATTCAGTCAAAGCTAATTTCCCTCAATGCTGGTCATCCTCCTGGATACAATGCATTTTACAGGGAAGAAAACACCGTAGTATTCTGAATGGCCATTCACAACCCTGCAGATGTTACTCTTCAAGCAATCTGCTCCAGAATTCATAAATCCAGGAGAAGTCAGCAAACCACGAGACATTAACTGGATGGGCATGCAGTGATATGGAGATGCTGGAGGAATTGCATTAAAGGACTCAAGCATCTCTGCTGAACAACACTGAGGGCGATGAAAACTGCAGGTACTGTTACAGTGTGTAGCTGCTATGTAATTATACAGGTGAAAGATGGCCATGATGAAATTAATATAACGACATTATAAGCACTAAAAACATTTCAGAAGGGGCAGTTGTTTGCAAAGAATTAGATCAAGAAAGGACAAGCTTAGAGGTATTTCATTTGATATGGGGTTGCACCGACCATTCCTTGAAAAGCAGTAGTTGGAGAGCTCAGAAAACAGACTGACCACAACTGGAGTGTTTTCCACTCATGGTTCTGTAAAATGATTGCATGGCAAAGATCCAAACTTTTGATATGCAGGAAAAGTATGTTGGAAACTTAAGCCATTCCGATAGCCCAGGGCAGCCTGTTTGCTTGAGTTTTCTTGGTGTAAATAGAACCACCACACAACATCTCAAGGACTGTCCAAGCAAGACTGCCAAAAGAAACAATTATTTATTTTACCCAGATCATTCCAGAAATTCCTCTTTCCTTGGCCTGAAAGTGGAACAAATATCCTATTTGCTGGAGCATCCCTACCACTTACACTTGAGTCTTCTGTATTAATCAACGGTCATCCTGCCCTGGACAAAGGTTGCTGACTGCAATGTGTGGGAAACAGGAAAAGCAACTTAAAATAAAGTTGTGGGACTGTTTGTTTCATTCAGGCAGACCTGTCTGTGAGAAAAAGTATTTATGAAATGTGGATTTTCTTTTTTTATTTTTTTTCTAACTCTTAGAACAAATTGAAGTGTGAACATTTGTTGGAGCAACATTGTTTTTGTAGCCTATCGTGTAAACACCCCTGAGATTATATCAATACAGTTGAATTTTTACCCAGATAGGGGTCAGAGCAGAAGGGTGAGAACACCCAGAGCTGACCCTGCCCAGCACTCTGATTGAAAACCATTTTGGTAACGTTGGCTTTCTCCTTCCAAGGCACTACAGCAAACTTCAGCTTAAGCCCTCAAAGGTGATTTGATTTCACATATCCATCACCAGCAGCAACAGGACTCCTGCCAGCAGATCACTCACCGAGAGCGGCATTTGGACTAGAAGAGCACAGTGACACAAGACTAAGCATGACCCATTTCCATCACTGTCCTACTATGGCAGACAGTGACAGGGCAGATGTCACCAGGCAGCTCTGCTTCTAGTTGCCACCAGCCCTGGTTCCTGTCAGTGCACAGATTGTGAAGAGGCCCTGGGCTGTTGTGTAAAGCTCATTCAGAGACAGGTGCCTAGCAAGTGAGCTTGACATAGAAGACGTGACCATACTCTGCCTGGAAAGTTAATCTGCAAAGCCATGAAGACGCTGCTGTTCAGCCTTGGCAGCACCGTGCTCAACACCAACACCACGATGCGACAGTAGGAGAATACAGAGCATAATTAAAACACAGTCATTAGTCAAATTTACAGGGAGCAGACCTTAATCACAATCTACATAGTTGCAATTCTCTCTTTTTTGAACACCTTTGAGTCCTGGTTAGAGATGACACTGTTAGCCATTTCAGCAGTCCTCATGGTACTGTGCCACTAACCACCATCTCTCTGCTCTGTCAGGTTGAACAATTTTTGTTACTGAGTATCTAAAGTACCTCATACCATGTATCCTTTGATCATGAATTTGGGTCTCAAATCACTATTATTTTTAACAATGAGTTTAATTACATTTTGCTGGCTAAACCTCAATATAACACTAATATTTCAGCAGTACCCGAGATACCACTCTGAATTGGGAATAAATCGATGCTTTTCATATCACATATCTAAGGATTAATCTTTCAGAGAGGTAAAATAGATAGACAAACCAGTGGAGGGTGCTACAATAACAACATACACTACAGAAACACTGTACAGTGCTTCAGAGCTACTCATTATGCAGAAACACAGGTCTTGAACGCATATGAATCAACCTGATTGCTGCAACCACCAAATCAAACTGGGAACAAGAGGAGCTGCTATTTAAATGACCAACTAACAGCTAGAAGTGCAACCCGTGCAACTGGTAGCGAACAGGAGAAGTCTAATCTTCCTTTTTAATTTGACAATCTATGACCTGTGGCCACGGCAATGTGTTCCAACAGTACTTCAGTGGCAGGGAGGCAAATAATACCATGACCTTCCTCACATTCACAGCTTTCTGGCTGATCACATAACCTGAAGCAAAGGTACAAAGGTTAAGTTCAATGAGGCTACAAACATGATCCTGGGTCTCAGTGGACACACACAGAAGTACTTCAAGTCTTTTGCTCTCTCTCACTAATCTCCTACACCCACCCACCCCCCACCCCCCAGTAATTTGGAGCTTCCCCAGTAGCTTTAAATTCCTGTCATTATAAAAATGACAGCTTTTGCCTCCAACGAGGAATGGCTGAATTAATCTGAGCTCTTGAAAATGTCTTCCCATTTTAAGAATCCAGTCTTGGAATTGTTTTTGAAAAGTGCCTGTTCAGTGCTAGATTTCTATCACAGTTACATCTAAATAGGAGTAACAGTGTGCCTGATTTCAAGATTGCAAATCTACTCTCATTTTGATTTTAAATCAACACTAGTTAGCGTTTTAGCATTGTTACTGCCTGGCCTTCTGTCATGCAGCCTAATTCTTCAGTCCCCTGAAGGGCTGATGCATGAAATCACCCATGTTATAAATACTGTATGTCAGTGCAAACACTAGGATGACCTTTAATAGGAGAGTCAGAGCTGACCTCCACATTTCTTCACATTGTCAAACATTCAGAAGATACAGGACTAATAGGCATGCTAATGCCCAAGGAAGAAAGTGAGAACATCAAACTCTTCTTAATGGAGTTAAAAGACATTCTTAAAAAAAAAAAAAAAAAAAAAAGTCTCGGAGAATGAGGCCTTTCACTAACATAAACAGTTTCAAAGAATGGTTGTGGCACAGAAGCAGTGACTGGAAAATCGGAAAATCTGTATAAGAACTGTTGTCATAGTGGATTTCCCATAGGGATTATTTTAATCTAGGGAAGCCATTAAAGACATTGGTTTGACTGGAGAACCTCAACTTTTTTTCTTCCCCCTCTCCAGACACATACATCAAACTCTATTGGGCTGTCATGTTATCTCCAGTGCTCGCTGAAAAATCTGCCGGAGTATTAAAAAGAAAACATTTGATGGTCTTGTGAACTGCTAAGAGTTATCAGTATTAAGGCGTTAATAATGCCGTAATCTGAGGCTGATAATTATTCCTCCCATTGGTAATGCAATTTAGCTGCTTAGCACATGGCAGCTATGATTCATACCAGATTCATCGCAAAGGTCTTGGACGAAATTGTCCTAAGAAAAATAAAAACCCCAGGAATTCAAAGCCAAAACATGCATGACATACTGGGCCCTAAAAACGCAAGGAAAGAAAGATGTACTATACTAAAATGTTAAAGGAACAGATTTGCTGAGAGGGAAGTGATACAGGCATTGGTAAAAAAAAATTTAAAAATCAGTTCAAGTGTTCACTTTGTTTTGCATCTCTCAATGGCTGACATTACTACATTCTTTTTTTATACGCTCTTTTCTTTTCAATCACTTTAATATTTATTGTCACACAATTTCAGATAAGATAGATTTTTTCCTCATATCCTAACACAAGTCACTTACGTGGGAGTCCTTTCCCCCAAAATATCTTTCTGATAATTTTTCTAACTGCCCCCAAATTGATCCAAAGGAAAAGTTTTAACAAATCCCACCAAAACTTCCTCTCATCCATTCAGTGGATACCAGACCAGCTGGAGATAAAATGAACATTAATATTCATTCTGGAGTGGGGTAGCCAGAATCAATGAAGCCATCGTGTTTAACTTGCTCCCAGCAAGTGAAATGAAGCTGACCCTCCCCACCCAGCAAAGGAGGGAGAAAACAAAAGAACTGAATACAGTCAAAGGCTCATTCGGCTGATTCAGTTACAGAGGGTTCCAGAGGAGAGTTAGTTTCTGTTTGTGCCAGAGTGGGCACTCCAGCATGCACTGAAGCCACTCAACTCTTCTGCATATGATATAGAAGACAATGTAAAAGCTGTCACTAAATCCGTGTAAAAAAAATGAAAATAAAAAGAGAAAAAAGGCCAGAAGTGCAAAAAAAATTCCAAAAATGCACTTTCCAGCCACAGTATTAACTCAGCCACATTACACATTATAAATCCTGTATATTATAAAGTACAGATTAAATAATAAACAGTAACCCATTACATTTAACAAGGAAAACTGAACTGGAAAATGCCTTCTAGTCTCACTCTCTGTATGTGTACCATGGCTGAGTTAGTGATACGAAACACATATTTCAGACTCTCCTTGCTCTGAACTTCGGACTCCTCAGCTTCCATATTATTCTAGCACTGATTTTTGCAGTTATTTAAAGCATAGGAGGATTTCTAAGAACTGCAAAATCTCAATGACTTCTTTCATTCATCGCAAAGGTACCATGTTTTAGGAATCAACACCTAATGCATCTCTGATGGAGGCATCAGTGAATGAAACATTTTTCACTCTAGCATCCTTCACCTTGGCATCAATAACAGACAAAGGCATCTTGCATTTGGTAGCCAAGTTCCTTTAGACATTGGTGGAGATTCAGCTCCTCCGAGAATGCTCACCAGTAGACCTCTGTTGGAAAAGCACTCAAAACCAAAACAGGGACAGGATAGCGAACGACAGCAAAGGACATAGAGAGTTAATCTACTTAGTCACATTTCTGCAACACGGAGAAGACTTTTTAGACTTTTCACCAACAGCTGTGGAAAGTCTGTAGAAGCCACTGAAGCAGCACTTACTTTGCTTCTGGTATTGGTGGCATCTAAGGGCTTTAATAGACAAGGTCAAGTGGAGTCCAGCTGAAGCCCTTTAAGATAGCATTGAAACTAAAAACAAACTGTGTTTAATAGTATATACAGGCTAAAGTTAGATACAGATTGTAACACTTTCCCATATAAAGATTTGCTTAAAAATATTTTTGGTTTACTTACTCATCACCTTTAAGATTAGTGCTTTAAACCTCTGACTCAGAGGTGTAGATTGGACTCAAGTAGCTCAATTTTTTTGTGAGGAATAATGTTTCAAACTGAGTCTACTCAATGCTACAGTCGTTAAAGCATACAGACCCCCTGCAGCTGCTGACTCCCACCCTTGCATGAAGGGGAAATCCCTCAGCACTCATTTCCAGCGTGACACCATGATCTCCTGTCTGTGTGGCGCATCATGGGAGCTGCATAGCTGGAGTATATTAGTAGTCTCCTCATCCAGCTTGGGGATCAAAATAACCCCACACTTCATGAAAAGGGAAGCGCTCCTTGCCCAGCTCTATTTAAACAGCCTTTACTTTCAGGAGCGCCAGGCATGCAGGTGCCTCAGTCCCACAAGGTTCTATGACATTTAATCTCCAAAATGTCAATGTCGCTTTTGAAAGGGGCCTAAATCATTATATACTTTTGAGAATGTCATCCTTCATCTTTAAAGTTGCCGTGACCACACACAGTCACCACAACTCTTGCAGCTCCATGAACAAGGATATTCTGCAGACATCAATTACGCTGTTTTCTTTTCTTACTCAGGGCTACAAAACAAATCTGAAGTTTCTAGCTTCAGAGACTTTTCAGAATGCAAAATACTTCATTAAAACATGAGGAGGAAAAATGTATTTTATTCATGCTCTCATGATTCAAAATCCTCTCAGACTTTCCAAAAAATTCACCTGAGGGCTAACAGCAAGCACGGAAAATTTCAGAGCAAAAAGAATTTGAGAAAGTTATTAGCAAAAAGTTATTAGCCAAGAGTGGGGATTAGAACTCAGCCTTAACAACTGCATTTGCTATTGCAACTACTATAATAATTTTTACACAGGGGCTGCACTGCAAATTAATTTTCCTAAGGCATTACGGTCAAACTTAGCAACACTTTGTTTGTGTGCACTGACTTACATATTGCCACCTCATCCCCATCTAGCACACTGCTGCTCTGGCACACAACACAAATAAATGACTCTTATATGGGCTGCTACGCATTGGGTTTAGCTCTTTGTTCTCTTTGTTCTCCTTCCCAGGCATGTGTGAAACAAATAATTTAGCTCTAAGGCTGTTTACAGAAGCTTTGCCATTTCTAATAGGCATTATCTGTTTTGCAGCACAGCACAATAAAGCAACACCGATGTATGCCAACGACACGGTGAATTGTGGCGTTGCTGCTCGAAAGAAGACCTTGGTTAAAAGAACCCAACAGTCACTGCTATGCAGGTTATGGACAGCCCTGAAAAGGGCCTTCAGCCGCTTTGTGTAAGGACTTCAGCCTGAGCCTAGGAGCAGCCTATAACTGCTGTTTCAGAGGAAGGCGCAATTGGATGGACCCAAAGCCTGAGCATGTGGGCTCAGAAAATCTCTGTTCAGTCCTCCATTTTATCACATTCCTATGTAACTTTGGTCAAGTCACTTCTGCCTGAAAGCTTTGAAGTGTGTGGGTACCCACAAATGCATGGGGATCTGTGCCTTGTTCTCTATCTGTGAAGTTAAGAAATTATACTTGTCCCACACCTGACAGGTTTGGGGGAAATAAATCTGCTGACAATCACGAGCTCCCATGAATCCTCATATAAGTAAAACCCACCACTGGTGACCGTAGAATTACAGTTGTCTATACAGAATATTTCTGCCCAGTCCTTGTTACTCAGATACTGAGTTTGTGCCCAGAAGCACAAGGACTTCTAAATCTTTCAAAATTTGAGGTGTTTTTTAACCCCACTTCTTAACACCATTGCCAATGATTCAAAAGGTATCAGAGGTAACAACTTATCATAGATAATGAAAGTTTCTGCAAGTTTGGGGTTAATTTAGCCTCAGATCTCACTAGCCTAAACATATGCGGCAGAGAAGTAAGTATAAGGTTCACGAGTCCCGGTGAATTCAGAGCACCGTAACATCAGCATCTCCAAAGTTACACACTTTGGTGAAAAAAACATGCTTCTCTCCATGGGCCTTACTTAATCATAATATCTATTTCTTTTGTTTTTCTGTCTCTTTTTCTGCATTGTTATAAAAGTGTAAATCCTACTTGAGAAATCTCCTTTTACAAGTTAAAAATCTCCAAAGACTTATAAGCTGATGTGAAAGATTGACTTAATTGAGCAGTATATTTTTGATTTACTAAAGAAGCCTTAATCCTTTGATTAAACTCATGTATAGATTTTAGAGAGATTAGCAAATCTAAAACGCATTAAATTCCAGGGCAATAAACCCATTCTGACTATTACCATACATAAATGTAAAACTATGCAAAATGCAGCTAGTGTTGCCAGTTACTGGGAGCTCTGATTACCTTTGGGTTCTCAATTAAATTAATGATTTTGCATAAAACAGGTGTGATATTTACTGTAGTCTTAATAATACATTACAGTAAAATACTTACAGAAATTATCATAAGCCTATTGAGATCAGTATCAGAAACCCATCGTGCCATTTACCAACACAAAGAGAGGTCCCTTTCCTGCAAAATTTACTTCAGAAGTTATAAGTGAGCTGGAGAAACAAGAAGCAACTCATTAAAAATATCGCAGGGTACATTACCAGCACCAAGTTTTGTACATGCCACACAGAATAGCAGTTTTAATTAACAGTTATGATGACAAGGGGATGGAAGGTGAAGCCAGTCCCATGAAAAGTGGAGGGCTGACAGCTTTTGAAGGTCAAAAATATCTGGAGAACGTGTGTTTTAGTTTACAGTCAATATCCCTTAGAGCAATTGGAAGTTTTCTTAAAACTTGATCGCAGAGACAAGAGGACCCACAGTCCCTGCAAACAGCCCTGGGCTGTGCTGGCTGCCTCGCCGGAGGGTGCTTCTGTGTGCTTGACCACAAGCCAGCACAGTTGGGCCGCGGGCTCTTGCTCCCTGACAGACTTTGGGCAAACGGGGCCGGGGCTCACTCCGAGAGACACCACCAGCAGCGCTCTGCCTCCTCGCAGGAGCGCCCGCAGGATAAGCACACTGATAATTACAAGGTTGCTCGGATCCCGTGGTAATGGAAGCCACGCAAATACCTCAGATAGATGCTGTCCAAGAGCCAGATAACATTTCCATCCACAATCCCTCCCCAAAACACCAAATAACAGACCCCAGGGTTATTTTTAAAAGATATGTTTTTGCATCTGGAGCTATCTGCTGACTGATTTAGTTAGCATTCTCTGCTGTGACAGTGGCAGACAAGGTGACTCAAGGATCAAAAACTCATTCCCCTCACTGATGCAAGGTAAGTTACCTCATAGCAAGTTTGTGACCTTCATATCATCCCTGAGGTAATAAGCACCATGTCCAGCAACAATTAAATCTTAGTTGGCAGAGAAAAAAAAAGGAAAAAAAAGATTACGAAACTCCACATACAAACTTTTATATTCAAGGTCTCTTTCCATCATGCTATGTCTTCAGTTATCTTTCCCTCACCATGACAGTATGTGGAGAAGCAAATAGCCACTGCTTCTTTGGGTATAAATATGGCAAATAAAATACAACACTCAGTAGACCCACTGTGTTACCTTCAGAAAAAAATAAATCAGTTCTGAAGCAGCTTTTCAGAAGATCACTGGCAGGTAGAATCACATTCCTGACACCTGTGTGGCTGATGCCAGGACACCCCATGTGGGAAAGCAGTGCTACCTGGAGGGTAAAACACTTGCCCAACACTCATACACCTCCTGCATGACCTTGGGACTTCCAAGTCTTTTTCGTCTGCTCCTGTCTCATGGTCACTTGGTTTTTACAAAGTAGAAACACCGTGTCACTACATAGATGCACAGGCCCTACCACTATGAATTCCTAACACCAGCAAAGGCCCCTTTATTCCACTGGAATGTAAACAAACCCCAGCACTTCTCCTGGACCTCTGCAAGTTAAATAAAGTAATGGTACAGCCCTACCACCAAAGCACGTGAAAATGCAGTAAGGGATTGATTCCGGTTTGTCTTTGAACTTCCTGTACCCTCATCATAACCTTCCAAACCCTTATTTATTTATTTTTTCAATCTTTTCATCAAAACCCACACTGGAATACAGAGGAACCAGAAAAGGGGTACTAAAGAAAAGCAAATGAACAGACTAAAAATATTCTTGCCAAACATGCAGAAAAATAAATAGGTGGAAAATAAGCCCAGCTCTCTTGAGGCCAGAGCAAGGCAGCATATACTGACGGGTCATAGCGATAGCTGCAGTAATTACATTTTACATTGCTTTAGGTTTCATTTATGCTGTCAAAACTGTTTTGTCACACTGGATTTTTTTTTAATGCATTGCAGGTTTTGCTAATCTCTAGAAAATCTATATATCAGTCTAATCAGAGGATTGGGGGGCTCCTCGCTGTATCAAAAATATATTGCTCCATTAAGTCAATCTTTCATGCTGGCTTATAAATCTTTGGAGAATTCCAATTTGTCAAAGGAAGGGGTTTTTTCCCCTGTTCATGTAGTTAAGTTTTTCTAATGATGAATCTTAAGAGAGAAAAAAAAGTAAAAGAAAAAAGAAAAAGAGTAGACTAAGTAAAGTAAAAGTCATGGTCATTAAAAAACCAAAACTTAGCACACAAGTGCCTGAAATCCCAAATATTTGCACCAACAACAGAAAATAATATGGAAACAGTCATCATGGACAAACTCTTAGTTCCTCCTCTTATACCACATCAGACTACGTATCTTCATTTTTGAGTTCCTTTTGGCCTATTCTTACCTGCATTACCATAGACTTCCATCTCCCATTGCCTGGTGGGAACAGCCTCATGCCCACTTATGACTGCTCCAAACGAGCACCTTCATACTTTCTTGAAAAGTGCTTCTCAAGCATGGTAAGGATTCATTGTAAACAAGACAAATCCATTCCACTCTCAGCTTTCAAATACCTCCTTTCAAGCTGTCTTCTCCAGTGACTACAGAAACGCTTGATTTTGACCAGGCAGCTCATGGCCTCAAGCTGTAGGAGGGAGCACTTGGCAGACCTTTGGATTGAAAGGAGACCTGAGTTTGGCAAAGAGCAGAAGATGGTGGTCACCTCTTTCTCTTCAGTGTCCACCACTCTCTCTCCTAAAGGACACAACCTCCATGGTGGTGCTGCTCACACATATGCTTCTTAAGACACCACATTCAAAATGAACCAGATTAGTGAAGACAAACTAAAGTGGCTCATGGGGGATTCAGCCAGATCAGGGACTGCTCACACGAGTAGCCGCCTTCCTCTGCTGTGGGATCAGTAGCTCCAGCACAGGGGCAGGGATGAGAAGCTGGGACGGGCTGTGAGCTGTGATTTCTACTGCAGCACGACTGAATAACAAAGAGAGCATGTACTCGCAGCTATGGGCAGCCTGTAGGCTCAGGGATGAAGTACCAGCTCTAGCAGAAATGAAGATGCAGAGCGAGTACCACTGTTTTTAAAAGTGTCCAGGATAAGAGGGGGTACACCAGCGTTCAGAGGAACTAATGCTGGCTTTTATGGCCACATTTTGTGACTTACTCTCTTCTGGGAAAGAGCCAAAAACAACTCAGGGTTTTCCTGCTTTATCAGACATTATCAGAAAGAGCATCATTCCTCTTCCAGGGGAAGTTGCAAGAACTGGAAAGCAATAGGTAAAAGACTGGAAACTGGGAGAGGAAGACGGGAAAGTGGTAAAGGAATGATTTTCCACAACACTTATATTAATATCCAAGACACATGAATGTTTATGCTGCACAGTTTTTTAAAGGTATTTCCAACTTTTCACAGTCGTTTGCTGTATTCATTTTTAAGCATGATTCTGCACAGCAACTGGAAACTTCACTGTACTGTCCCTTTTTTTAATGCTAGTTCCTTTCTGCTCCTAAAATAACACCTGTCTGTCTTATGTACTTATTGTTAACACACACAGACTAAATCAATTTGGACTCTCCTGGTATGCTTTTATAAGGTACCATGAAAAACAGAAGCCTTATCTAGGACTGTCTAATTAAATCTGAGTGAAGAAAATAAAAGAATGACTTTATCATTGTACTCAGGCACAAACTGCCTGCTGGTCTGCCTTGAGATTAGCTCTCATGCTTAACATCCCGGAGAGTTATTGATATACAGGTGTAAATTTATTAGTGCCAGTCGTAAGTGCTCTCTCACTGTAAGGTCAATACATTAGGACAGATACAGGATCACAGCTATAATCTACAGTAAATCCCAGCCCAATGCTTGAAAACTTTAGCCCCAGACTCTTCCAAACAGCATTTCCACTAGAAGGTTTTTCAGAAACCAGTATTAGTCAAGAATGACAGAAGTCCAGTGAAAATCAACAGAAAATTCCTCTAGTTTGTTATCAGCTCCGGTCCTCAAAGGACAAGCAACAGAAACCCAAACCACACCATACAACTAAAAGGACAGTCAGCATCACTGAGCAGTAATGAAAAACTCACAGCCCCAGTGCATGAAATGTTAGCCTCTCAGCCACTTCTTGTGAACCAAAATCCATTGAAAGCAAAATGATTAAAGTCCACCTGGTGGATTTACAGGGCTTTGTGCTGATATGAGACTATTTAGTCATGAGAGGCAGCCTTTTGACATGATTCAGTTGACTGCCCACGGCATTTGACACACACCTAAGGAGTCTAAGTGGTTACTGCTATTAGCAAAGACTTGAAAAAAGACACTTGTCACATTAGGTCAGCTATCTCTTAACTTCATCCTGTGAAATGTCTCCAGTACCCCCAGGCTTCTCATTTCTTATCAGTCTTTCAGATATATGTAGTTATTGTTTTAAAGCAGTAAGAAACAGAGAGAGAGAAACAAAGAAAAGTGCAAGTTGTTTACTGTCTCATCCATAAATCACAAATCATTTCATGAACCTTTAAGAAAAGAACAGGCTGTATTGCATCTGTGCACTGCACTTTTATAGGGAACTTTTAACTGAGAGCGTTTCCCTCCTGCAGCAAAGCGCCTGTTCAGTCTCTTTGCAAACAGGCAGCTGAAGACTTCTGCTGCGGTGGGGCTGGCACTCAGACCAAGGGACCAAGGTCCACAGGCCTAAACCGATGCTGATGTGCTTAAACAAGCATCATTGCTGCCATAATTCAGAGCAGTCTGGAGGATGCAGTAGTGCAGGACAATGTCCAGACTGCCCACCCTCATGTATAGCAACAGGGAGCACCTTTACCATTCTTCCCCTCGGTGGCCTAAGGGGTATATGGTCAGGCACAGGGAGTGAGCCAGGCGTAAGCAACATTAGTGCACTGGTGATGTGCTTCACACAGATAAAAATGAATACCCTGGCAAACAGCAACAGGCTTGTCTTGACTGTGTTCTCACTAGTTATTCTGACCAAATTCAATCTCTTTGAGACTATGGAGATTTTCCTTTATCTACACAGGTTATACACATTTTAAACAAGCATGAACTTGCTTTGCTAATTCAGAGCCAAGTTGTTCAGCCCTTTCCAGAACCAAACTCTAAAAGAGAATTACATCCTGTATGCTGAACCTGCACCCATTACCATTCCTCACTAGAACAATAACTACAGCAGAGAGTTATCCAACAGTTCATTGTTGAGACACTGACACCCTGTTTGCAGACAGGGATACCCTCACAGGATATTTCAGGAATCGCGTATTATTTTAAGATGTAACAGAATCTACCTTTTCTGCCTCATTTAAGGCCTCGAAAATCTAAGGCCTTGAATTCCTGACTTGCCACAGGCTGAACCTCCATATTGCAATGGGAGAAGGATGGAAATGTGCAAAAAAGGAAAGAAATACAGAAAAGAGAGTCATAGATGAAAGTCTTTTATAATATCTTGGTTGGACAAGTTAGTGTTTGACAGCTTGAATTTATGTGAACATTAACAGGATTGATAAGTCAGGGTCTTGCTGACCTTGGTAATATTCCAGAAGTAATATTTTCACTAAGGTGAACTATTTCTGGACATTTCTCCAATGTACTGAACACAAACATATTTTTTTTCTGACATTGGAGTGAGCACAGCTCCTTGTTTCTGTTCTCCATTGAATGGGAACAATATATTCTTATTGCAGCCAAGGCCATCTAAATTCTTACCCGTTGGCAGAGATTCACATTTTTCCTGATAAAGGTTTTAATAAATGAATCTTGCTTTTCTCTCCTAAACAGGTTGCATCTACCCCACAGACCTCAACCAGAAAAGCCAGCCTTCTCAAAGGCTACCAGCAAGAGCTTTGACTTCCTGATAAAACCTCTCTTTCTCCATTTTACTTTGTTGTATCCGTATGTTGTTTTCCTCAAGAAGCACAGCTTTGCTGTGAGTATTTAACAGCACTCCTGACCAACTAAAGCACTCCAAATACAAATCATTTTCCTTGAGCTGTGAATCAGTTCCTCAAGCAAGGCAATAAAAGGGATGGAGTTGAAACCAAGATTTCCTGAGAGGCAGACCATCTATTTTGCTTTTGAATGTTTTAAATGAATAAATGTTATTCATCATCAGTATGATTGACACCTGGAAAGCACACAGTACTGAAACCTCAAGGGAAATAAGTGCCTTTTCCTTTCCATTCTCAAGTGCCGAGGGGCACAGTCTCTTGGCCTGACCACACTCCACTGACTGACAATAAAAGATCACAATATCCAAACCTCCCCCCTGAATGCAGCTTTCCCTGGTGTGAATCAGCACAGCTCCCTGGCCTGCAGTGACAATGATTTATAGCAACTGAGAATATAGGCGGTTAAATTAATTTAATAAGCAACCACAAAACGCATTGTATGTAATCATCTCAAATAATCTATAACAACAAAACCTGTATGCTCAAGAAAATTGCTTGATGATACCGCAGATATATACATTTATACAAGCTAATTAGAAGAGACCTACTGAAGCAGTAGAGAACGTATCTTTAATTGCTGGCAATACTCGGAATGGCCCATAGCCCACAAATATATCTCTATCGTAATCATACTCAACCCTTCTCCTCTTCAAAGTGTATCATAATTGTTTACTAATTAATCTTTAAGCTCTTGTGCCACGCAGCATATTTGGTCTTCTATAAACACTGACTACACAGTTCTGGAGAAGACAAGGAGGTGAGGATGATGTGCTGAAGAATTTACTATGTTTGCTATAAGACTTAGCATTGATTTTTATGAACATCTGCAGCATCCTGACAGTCAACAGGGATGTATCTTAATTCTACTCATGCAGCTAAAAACCCTGATTTACAGACAAATTCTTGATAGCAATTTAAGACAATACCTGCAGTCGCAGTCACTGTCTACCTTACTAGACTGCACTCGGGCAAAACACTGCAGGCTCCTGCATCACTGAATCCTGCCTCTACCCAAAATAGCGTGTACTTAAGTTTGTTTTTTTCTTGAATAATCTGAAAATTCTACTTGCTCTCCTTGCAAGCAGTAACACATCTTTACTGCTAACACTAATAGGAAATGGACTAAACCTTTCGTTTTAAAGGTAACAGTAAGTAAGGTTACCTGGCACATCCTGGTTTAGAACAAGGTACGACTGAAACAGCTGCACTGTTAAGGCTGATCACTTCCAAGTTTTACACTGATCTCAGGATGAATTTTTGAGAGAGATCATTAAGTCATTTCTGTAAATAAGAAGAGAGAATGCGCTGCCAGGTCAAATAACTCAGGTCATGGTGAGAAATAACTTGAAATTGCAGAGAGAAAGTGATGTTCTTTCTGGGGAAATTTGAATATGGCCAAATTACAAAACAAGACAATTATTAGTCTGAAACTAAATTTTAGGGTTTCTGTGTCGTGTCCAACATACACCCCACCTTAAGACAACATTCAACATCAACCAATTGAAGTTAGGAAGTGCTGGGTTTTCCAGGCTGTCTGGGCAAGTTCTGTTTAGTTGCACTCTCAGTTTTCACAAGGATGAATTTATTGAGATCACACACTTCTCCCCCACACCATGCTGCTGCACCAGGTACGGGCAAAAGGAAGTCTCATGTCTCTCTCCCTCGTTCTGAGATTAAACACAAATAAATTCTTTCTTTTACATGAAGCTCAAAGCAAAGGTAAGGAGAAAGAAGACACAGTCCTTGTTGTGTCCTTGTCTTTGGCGGACACAGGAGCAAGGTAAAAGAACTGAAAACACCTACAGCCTGAATGAGCTGAATGCAGCAGTTACCCTACTTAAAAAAGTCACACTACTATGCAGTGACTAATGAGTAGGGCTTTACAAAACAAAAAACCCAACCAGTTCTGAAGGGAGGAAGAATTTTACTTCTATGAATAGGACTTTTCAAGGGCATACAGCTGCTTGGGCAGGTACGTGTCTTCACGCATGCATGTATGCAAGAAGAGAGAAGAGAAAGATTTCAGTAACCCAACTGCCGCTTTTGGACTACATTGTGTTCGTGTGTTGCTAAAGCTGATGATGTGCCAGTATGAACCAGCTCATCAGATGGGCACAAGCTCTCTCTGTTCTCCCCTATGAAGGTGGCAGATAAAAGACAAGGCATTCAAGTAGCTGACAGGGTAACCTGTAAGTGCCTGTCCTGAGCAATCTACTTGTCAGCTTTCCTGGCTAAGAGAGGAGACGTGTGCCATAGCTGTCAGCTTTGTGTCATCTTTCCTCTCTGCCTTTCATCGTCCTTCATCCCATGAATGGAGGTTTTATTTGACTTTCTTTTTTTGGCCAAGCTAACAGGAGGAGCTCCTTTGTCCCACTGCCCTAATGCATCTTGCAAGTGTGCAAATCTGGCCAAGTCCAGGAATGGCTAAATGAGGAACAGGACAGAAGACATAAGGAAGCCATCATCATTCAGCAGGTACACTGAGGCCTGGACGTGTAAATTCATATGCTACCCTGTAGGCGAGCCAACACAGAATCCTCCCTTTGGAGCACTGCAGTACACTGACCACCATACACAAAGCAATGTGAACAAGACAGGGCTCTCCTCTCTTTCCTTTGTGTGATTCCAGCAAGCACCACCTCATCACAGCGGGTATAAATGTCTGCAAAAACAGGGAATCTCAAAGCTGCTTTTATTTAACAGTGGAATCAATAACATCAGAGCTTAAATCTGCTTCCAAGTCTGACATGGGAAATCCCTGCACCTGGTCCATTTCTGTACTTGTCCCTGGCAGAAGCTGTCTAACCCAGGTATTCCCTGGTGTTAGAGATGCTTGTGGGTACAATGAGCACTTAAATAGCCATCTTCTCATGCAAGACAAAGGGCTAACTCCTCAACAATCTTTACAGCCATCCAACTGAACAGCTCATATCAGAACAGCTGATAAAAGTCTCAGGCTTTGAGCAGACAAGTACAGCTAAAACAATAATGATGTCTTTAGGCAAAATACAACTCCTCAATTGTCCAGAAATGCAAATAGATAAGCACGCACACAGGAAGGTGACTATGGAACTGCTGTGCCATGAAGAGCCATGAAATATCAAAGATTAAAGTAGTGCTAGAGACTGGCAAGAGCATGCATTTAAGTTTGAAAAAATATTATAGCTATGGTTGGAAGACACAGGGAGAAGAAGGAGGAACAATGTCAGAAGTACAATTCAGGAAGCATGGCACACTGGGAAAAACAGAGCATCAGCAGCTGGAACTACCACTCTGATAAGAGGCCATGGTAGTGCAAGCAGATGCATTTTATTGTCAAACAGATTCTAATGAAGTGTCTCAGTTTAGAAACATCAACAGAATTCTACTTTGATCATGAATATTTCATCATTCCTCGATCAAAGGATTTTTTTCTGAACTTTTTATTCCCTTTCTTTTATATCTATAAAACATCAGATTTAAAGGTATATAAACTTTGACTCTTTACTCTGACTCAAAATGGAAAAGATCTAACTGTGAAAGTAGCCCTTCTCTGAGCACAGGGGTGGACCCGATGACATGTAGAGGCTGCTTCCAACCTGCATTAGTCTTCGGTTCTCTGAAGGTAAATGTCAAAGTAAATACTAAAACGTAGCTCTGAATGGAAATTCCAGTTTCCACTCATCTCTCCTGCTGGTTTCAGGTAGAAGCATATCCAGCTCTCTTCTCCTTTTCAGATATCCAGTAGCTACCTGACATTTGCTCCAGTGTTTGAGAACTAAGCAGAGAAGTCCAAGCCTGTTCTGCTTTCAAAAGTGGACAAATGACAAGAACAGAAAATGGAGAATTGAACGAAAGAAAGCATTTGCATGATTCTTTGGAAAGGCAAGTGTTCAGGTGACAAACAGCTCTCAGTTTTCAAGAGTTAGTTGTCAAAGATGCAAGTTCCTGCATGCTGGGCTCTGGGCTTTTTTGAACTATCCATTAGAGAGATGAATTTTTAGATAACTAACATGACATTTGCTAGGTTCACCCTGGTCATTCTGCTTGGGTGTTCCACCCTTCTTTCACCCCACATCGGCCCAGCCGCCTCTGCCCGTATGTGCTGCCCTTCTCACCAGGGGAACTCTGCTGGTGTATTTTACAGTGATTTGCACAACACAGCATCATTGTTGATAGCTTCTAAATACCACTACAGCCAACACTGCCACTGCAAAAGTCCAGAAACAACAAGGAAGTGAAGTAAAAAGATCATTTTACCTATGTTAGATATAATTATGATTCCCACCTGCAAAACTTACACTACCTGGTCACCCCATAAGTTTACCCAGTCAGGGGAGTTAGGCACAGAGAGTCTGACCAGCAGATCTGCAAGGTATTTATAGTCCCTGGAATGCCCTTTGGAACTAACTTTCACAGAATCATCCCAAGTCCTAGAGGAAGTCTGTGATACGGTAGGTAAAGAAGGTCCTAATTAATGTACTAACATTTTCTAAACTTCCTAAATTTCTTAAGGAAAAATATTTGTGGGGGGAAAAAAAATCTGGTTTTGAAAATAACTCTACATCACTCCTGCAGCAAGATTTCTAATGGAGTCAAAAGCATATTAAGGTTGAGGGCTTTTTTACACATAAAATAATGCTTTACATAAAGTATAAATTATTGCTTTTATTTAGCAGAGTAAGATAATTCATAATCAAGAGAAAGTGAGACTAAAGTATTATAACTGATTTTTACAGATACCTGCTCACTGTTTTAAACAATAAAGGCCATAGTTGAACTATAGCTGATAAATGCAAAACATTCTTAAAAGATAATATAATCCTACTTAATACATAATTATTACTTGGCAAGAAAACAAACAAATGGAGTGGGTTTTATCACAGCACTTGCATTTGATCAAGAGCACAATAATCTCATTCAAATCAACACCATAATTAGAAAGTAATTGCTCTATAATTAGACATCAAACAGACAAAATCACCCTGGGTGTTTCTAACAAAATGACTCGGTATCAGTCTAATTCTCCTCCCTTTGGAAGCTTTACTCAAAAGGTGACACTACTGAGACTTCCTGAACCCCCTTTCCTAATATTTTTTTTTTCCTTACAGCAAGGGGGGAGATGCAGGAATCCAATGTCAGACAGCTTCTGACCCTCAAACTGGCATCGATGCATGGCATAGGGGACTACAGCACATCAATGCTCTCTGCTGCAGTACCAGAAACCCATGCGTGCCCGGTTTAGCACCGCTCCCCATCTTCACACCTTAGCCCCATACAGCAGATGGAGAGACTGGCAGACTGCAGCACTGTATGGAGAAGCAGTGAAGAGGGGCTAACGTGGGAAAAGTATCTAAGCCTCTTCCCAGCTGGATGAGGGATGTTCCCCTGCAGACACAGAATGGAAACTCAGGCTTCCTAGCATCTTATCCGACACTGTGTGCTCTCAGTGCAGGACCCAGTGGAAGCAAGTTTTTCACGAGGCATGGTATGCAAAAGCTTTCCAGCACTCCAACTGTTCCTTCTCTCTCTCTTTAAATAAAGCACTATTGGGCAGCAAAATGTTTGTGTAGAGCCAATTTTTATCCATGGTCTCTTATCCTTGAGATCAACACAATCTCAGCCTGGAAGCCCTTTCCTCAGTCTCCATCAGGTTGAGCAGCAAACCAGAAACCATGGTGGGTGCCAGTGTGAACTCCACTCAATTGTTACACCCAAAGGGACAGTTCTGTGTGAAAAAACCTTTTGTACTGTGCATCAAATAGCCTTGTAATAGTCACATCTTTTTCTCTGAAGAGCCTCAAAGCAAACTATTTCAAAGGCAGGAAGAAGTGAATACCTGAAGCTCTCTAATTACACAGTCTGAGATATGCACGGTAAAGTATTAAAATAAATGATATAGATGAATTATCAGAGAAGAGAGTGAGGTTGATAAACCATATTTAGTATACTAGTCCTGAATGTTTGTTTTGCATTCTTCGAGCCTTTTAAGATGACAGGTTCTGATCAACTGCTTCCCTTAGAGGTTGGCAGCTTTCCTGCTCTAGCATTTAATTTCTGTTTGATGTTCTCAACTTTGTGTCAATGTACAAACTACTGTTAAGATATATAGCAGCGATTAAAATAATTCATCCATCTGGTTATAATTAAAGACCTAGTTAAACGTAATGACAACTAGATCTAGCAAAGCCAGCTCTCATCTTTTAAAAGGGCTGTGTACATTCAAAAACTAATGCTGTAAATGGGTGACAGACTATTGCAACGTGGCCATTAAATTCAAGTGAATTAATTAAAGTCGTTTCATTAAAAAGTCTTAATGACATTTACTGGCAAGACAAGTAAGGCAGAAATTGCAAGTATCCGCAATAGCTCCCTACGGTATCTCCCTGCCTCCGGAAGGCCCCAGCAGACCCCTCCAAGCACCATGGCAGATACTTGAATGGAGGCAAAAGGGTTTTATGAATTTTCTCTCCCATAAGGGTGGTGACTGAGTAACGACCAAACAGTATTCTGTGTAAGACAGCAGGATGGCTAAAGCTGGATGCAAACCAGTACTTACTCTGCTGACCTCAATGGCAAACTGCAATTTTATGTCATTACTGGCTGGTATCCAACTAAGGAAGATAAACACAGGGAGAGTACAAATACATATACACATGGCTACTTTGGGCATCACGAACACTCATCTTCTTGAATGAGAAATATTTACGAGTATCAGAAAACCCACCAGAACCACAGAGCTACATAAAGATTAGTTAGTCTAATGAAACAAAGAAAGGCCATTCCCAATAAGTTGGAAAAGCTGGCATTCCATTTTGTGGGTCTTCTTTCTGTACAGGAAAGATGTCCTACTTAAGCAAAATATTGTCTGTTGTGGCAGAAAAAGCACAGTTTTCCATCACCTTATGTCAGATAAAGGATTTCTGTTGTCTTGAATAAGATCAGGGTCATATTCAGAAGCTGAACTATGTAAATAACTGATTTTGATTTTGCAGCAGTCTCTAAACACTGGAGACCATTGTTTTGAATCTATACAATCCAGATGTCATTCAAAAATTCCAGCAAAATAGAAAAGTGGAATTATTTAGTTTGGGTCCAAACTAAATATTCACTTGATCTGAAGTGATTACTTTATTTCAAATTTGAAGTGTTTTAAAGAGGCAATTTTGAAACACTAACCCCATTGAATTGTTAGACTTCAAGATCTACTTGATTTGGGTGTTTTGCTTTTTTTTTGTTTTCATGGAAGACCAATTTGGCAAAAGTTACATACATACATGAAACTACTAATTATAGCTAAATCTGCAGGTTTTGCTGAAAAACCTTGTTTCTATTGAAAACTTTCACCCAAGCAAGGAGTTGGGGAATATTTTTCAGGTTTTGACTGTCACAAATTGATTCTTGCCTGATTCAATTCTACCCTTTCCAACAAGATCTATAAAAACAGGTGGTCTTCACAGAAAACCAAGGCAGCGAAAGAAGCTAATCAAAATCTTACCCACTTGTCTTTATGAAGCTACTTTAACAGGGGTGGGCAGTGAAGTCTCCCTCTAATCCCCACCTTAAATTCTCATTCCAGGTGTAAAACAAGACGTTGATGGTGTTCAAAGCTTTTTCCTCTTTTGTCCTGCTTACAATTTAAAAAAAAATAAATTTCCATACATAAAGCTCCACTTTCAGCATGTGTCTTGTTTTTCTGCTCTTCACATCAATACATTACTGTTTAATTAGTCCACAATACCTAATTGATAAAGACACCAATTCATAGTAGAAACAGTGATCTTTTTACATCGTCACAATAGGCTGCTGCTTCTAGTGTTAATTTGCTTTAAAGGTTCTTGCCAACTGAGTTTATTTTAAGACAAGACTCCCAAGTGGTTCTAGGTTTTTGGTTTTTTCTTTGCTTTATGCACATATTTTAATTCTCTTCTTTTGAACTAGAAAACTGCGAACAACCTGTGCCACTTATTCTTCCTCGATAGATCCTGAAGTATTCTCACTTCCACACATCTTTTGTGGTTGCAATTGTTAGTAAAGTGCCCAATATTATGAGATAAAATTGGAAAACTGTGATCCTTTTCTCACTCAAATTCACTCTATGGATCACACAATACAATTACAATCTTCTGCAGCACACGCGCCTCTGTTTCTATGTCTGGTCTCGGTCCAGAAGTAGTGAAACAAAGGCAGCTGTTAACATTTTCAACGGGCCAAGTGAAAACCTGAAGAATAAGAAATCTCCTGAGAAGACCTAGAGTCATGAGATTTCCAGTTAGATAGCCAGACCAACTTTCAATGACCTTTCTGAGAGAACTGAAAACGTCTGGCCACTTGTCAAAACTGAACATCCAACCCTATTGCTGAAGGAAACCCATAGTAAGAGATAGCCAAAGCAATATCAAAGGCATGAAATCTATGAGATATAAGTAATCTAGTTGTTTTGGGAATAGCCTTTTCTGCACTGCACGCTCCATACTGCTTCGTAATTATATGCAGACACACTAGTTCCTGTTCTGCCCTAATCGTGATATCACAATACTTAACTGCCTTGAACACACAACCTCAGTGTCCCCTTTCAGACATCTCTTAATGGGCTAAAACTGATCCAAAATGTCAAAATATTACAGGAGAGACCAAAGGGAGAATTGCCAATATCAAGACAGAGCAGTTCTTCCATCAGTCCTGCTCTTGCCTCTCTCTATATCATGGCCACAACCTTCACCCCCACAAAATTATTTCGTACTATTGAATGTGAGCAAGGATTTCAAAATCTGGCTCCTAACCCTTCCAGAGCAAAGGTTCATTGCCTATGCTAAGTGTAACCATTCTTAGCAGAATAAACCCATTTTCTAAGCTGTAAGCCAACATATCCATCCTCTAATGATCACAGGGCACCTGGATTTGGGATCTGGAGTGGATCAATAGTAGAGACGGTCCAGGAGGAACATCCAGAGATGGCAGAGAGCTAAGTAAGGTAGGCAAGGTGGTAGGTTCATTAGAAGAGCAGCACTAGGGGAAAAAATCAGGGTTTGTGGGCACAACAGTCTGAATTTCTGTACATTTGTGACATGGTGTCAGTAGCATTGACAATTTAAGTGCAGAGAGAAATGATCTGCTGTGGGAAGTAGATTCAGGGACTGCTGCTGTCAATTCTGCAAAACTAGATACCCTCATTGCCTGTGTTGCTCTCACAGTCAAGAGCAGCTGCTGGGCTTTGACCCATTTCTCACTGGTTAGCATTCAATTCTGCAAAGACCCGAAGTTTAGGGCTCCACGCTCTCACCCGTGGTAAATATCTCCCCAAAGACTGATGCCAACACAAATCAGATATCATTGGAAATTACATCAGGTGAGCAGGGTTCTATTTAATTCTGGGGGTATCATACTTGAAAAGGTGAATTCATGTTTAGCCTGGAGTTTTGTAGGAAACAGGCTGTTCTGCAATCACACCATCTGACTCAAAACTCCCAGGGTAAGGTTCAGGTCTCCCTACGTTGACACGCCAGCTATGGTACTCCAATCCACTCTGCTCTATGATTCTTATTATTTATGACAAAGCAACAAACAGAAGCAAATGGACAGATAATCAGAGGTAAGTGATACAACTAAACAACAGTACTGTCTCAGCAGGGAATAGGCAACTGCTACAAAGCACTGGTTGTTACTCCGGACACCTTGCCTTCTGCCATGCAACAGACCTACGTTCAGGAGACTCTCCACAAACCTACTTTCAGCCATGAATACAAATCCTCTAGGAACCTGACTCTTTCAACTATTCCAGGACCAGCTGTTTTTAATTTATTTCACTATTCCAAAATGAACCACTCGAATTTGTAATTTTTAGTCCAAACAAAAGGCTCTATATTTTGGGGCCAGGGTGGAGGGAGGAGGGGCAATCTGGCTCACCCTCAGCTACTGCAGAATTGACCAGCACCGATATCAGGGTTAATGTGTAGGAGAAACAGGTAACCTGGGCTGCAAAGCAAGGCCTGAATCCCCTGCTCTACACCCTCCTCCTTGAATGAGAAGGACCATCATAGGCTTCCTTTGCAAGCCCTTCTTCGCAGTTATTTCTCTTCTCTCTCCAAGTCCAGCACTATTCTGCTTCACATGAGGTGCCATCTAAATTATCTTACTAAGATTACTGTCTGGGGCAGCAAAAGGTATTCCATCTGCTAATTTTTATTATAGCAAATTGAAAACAGTCATTAGGATTTATCAAATCTAAAGGGAACAGATATTTCCAGGAAGCTTCTTTATTGGCAGTCTTGATGTAATTAAAAATTAATTAGCTTTGAGAAATAGGACATACAGTGTCAGGACAACATGGAAAGGTACACCATCCTCCTAAAAGTTTACAGAAGATGGCCTGCATTTTATTTGCCCAGCCATGCCTGCAGCAAGGCTGACTCTTCAGCAAAGCTTGACAAATCTGTGGCACCTCTCAGTGCTCCCCAACACACAGCTCACACCACTGGGCCACCCCAGGGGACACACACTGGGGAGACAGGGCTACAGCATTCAGTAGTTTTGACTCCATCCTTCCTCAGTATGACCCCAAGGAACTGCCATGTGAAGTAATTCACCAACACCTTCACCAGACCCTGTTACTGGTGGAAATTCAGCTGGACTTTTTACCCTAACACCCTTTCCTTTACGCAATTCCTATCTCTTTCTTCACAGGACCTCCTCATCAACATCTCCTTGGCACAACCCAAGTTGGTCTTATACTGCCGCAGGAAGAAAAAGCTCAGCGCAGAGGCAATTTGCACTGCGGAGCATACATCATTTGTCTAGTCAACGCATGCATCTGGCCAGGGTTTCTTGGACTGCTTTACAGAGCAGTGGACGCTGTCCAGAGCTCTCTGCTCAGTGTCCCTGACAAGATGGCCATCAAAGACTAGGTTAGGGGTCAGTCACCCAAAGCCATTAGCACTCCAAAGTGATTGATTGTCATCATGTGTGGTCTCAATCAAGAGCCGGTAATGAGCTGCATTCATTAATCCCATTTATATGTTTGCATAGTCCAGTCTTGAATTTCAGGGAATAAAAAGACTTCATACTGAGATCGGCACATTGCACCACCTGGCAAGGATAAGGAAGTCACACAATGGATTTGCATATAATTCCATATTTTGAGAATTTCAGCCCAGGTATTTCCAAATATTAAGCAGACTGGCTCCACAGCATGATCTACACACGTCCAAGCAGCCTTGCATTGCAAGCTCTGTACTATAGCTTCATCTGTACTTACTTATTTTTACATTTTCCTTGCACTTTTAAAATTACTTTTTATGAACAGAGCTATATCCAGTGTTACATCCACTCCAAGTTTCTGTTCCTTTTTAGACCAGTATGGGTTTTCTGTTATTTTTTGTTTGATGACCCCTTATTTTCTTCCTATAATCTACACCAAAAACCTTACATTCTGAATACGCCAGCACCACCTCCTTGATTGTCCTGTCTTCCTTAAGCCATTCCCCTCCAACATCTTCTGCACAGACCCCCATCAGCAAGTAGTTGGATCCCATGCCCTACCTCAGACACCATTTTGAATGGCTCAGACTTCCATCATCTGTGAGCCCTATGCATGAATCCAGGCTCATTTCACCAGTGTTAAAGCCATACTTTCCTGCTTCCCCTCCCCAAAGATCCCCTTAAGGAATTATAAAAACAAAGGGTGAAATTCTGGCTCCACTGAAGTCAATGGGAATGTTGCCACTGACTTTAATAAGGCCAGAATTGACCTCAGCACTCAGAGCTCCAGCACAATGCTCCGTGTTTCATACAGGAGGAGGAGGAGGTTTTCAGCTTCACCTCTTTTGAAAATAATCTACAGATTCTCAGTGAGGACACCTTCAATTTATTAAACTCTGTCAGAAGACATTCATACTGATAAACTCGCTGACCAGAACAGAAGAAACATGCCAGATCTCAAAAGCCTTTCAAAATACAGTAAATTTGAACCAGTTAACTCTCAAGCACAACCCATATTATCTGAATACATTGGAAACTGCTCCCACCTTTGATAGCTCAAAGAATTAGCTAATTGCACAGTTGGCTCTCCGGAAGCTGTCACAACTTTTCCCAGAGTAAATTTAATACACAACATAAAAAATGAAGTCTTTCAAGGTAGAGGGTTTGAAAAAGTTAAGAGGAGCTTTATTTTTTAAGAGGGTATTAGTTGGTTAAAAATAGATCTGAATAATAAATGACTTTAAGTGCTCCCAGGCGCCCTTTTGTAGAAATGTTTTTAGCATTTCACGTGGGAGAAAAAAATATGTACTAGTGAAAGGCAATGATATTTAGCCTCTCAGCTGCAAAAACCCAGTAGTGTGTTAAAGGTGACCAGCAAATAATTGTTTAAGCAATTAAATAACTTCACAATTATGAACTGAAATCTAAAACAAATAAGGTAAATGTGATATTGACTGCACAGTAAATTTAAATGCACCTCTATTTTTCTTTTGCAAATCTCTTAAAGACAAGTCCCAAGCTCTCCTTCCATGTGATGCCACAGCATACCTTGTGCTGATGCTGTAATGCCACAATGGCCTACTGGAAGCAACCTGTTGGGGTAGGCAAACACCATGCACAACACTCAATATCCTTATTTCACACCCAGAACCCAGAACAAGGAATTCTTTATTTCTTCAAATGAAAGACCACCTCTGCTGAACACTCTATCTAAAAGCAGAAAGCTAGGAGATGCCTGGGTAATGCCCAATGGATGCTAAGATGAAAAAGCACCCTATAATGGCCCTGCAAAGCACTGTTCTGTTAGCACAAGGGGCAAGAGGAACCAAGCTCCTGGGAATACTACCTCTAACAATCTCTAGGAAAGGCAGGATTAGGCAGAGGCGTGATCCCCAGAGTTTCTCATGGGATAGGAAGGGAATTGGAAAGATGTGGAGTTGTAAAATAAAGATGCTGATCAAAAAAAAAAAAAGACAGAAGGGAAGACTTTATGATTTCTCCATAGAGAGACAGTGACAAAGGAGACAGAACTAATATTCTGAGGAATATTTTCCATCATGATTCAGTGATTCAGGAAATCACCCAGTACAAGGTTTTCTAGACCAAGCTACCTGCTTCTCTGGACACATGGGAATAACTGGTCATTCTTCAGAAAGAGCCAGGCAACCAGTTATCAACACTGACAGCTGGCTGTTGCCTTCAGCCCCATCATCTTGATGAGAAGGTGAACAGAAATAACATATCAAAGAAAGCTCAAACAAGGCAAAGCAACCAGCAGTCACAGGTGTACACCAGGCCACAGCCTGGCTGTATGGCCTCAGGCAAACTGTTTCCTCATCCTCTTGCTTTTCTGAGTTTAAATTAGCAGCAGGACTAGCTTTCCTCTCACCACAGCCTTCTAAACTCAGAGGCAGCTGCTGGGAAAGCAGTGCTGGAGCTGTGCTGGTATTGCTGAAATAGGGTTTTGCCTATGGCTTGTCTGACCCTCTCAGTTCCATGAATAAGTTTAACAGGTACATGTGAGTGTACAAATAAACAAATATTTCTAAACATACATCCTTATCTCATTAACTCATAGCCTCCCCATCTTCCTAAGCCTACACAGCACGTTGCTGATTAAAACATAAATATGTAGCAGATCCCATGAGTTGAGACCTACACACCCTCCTTCTGCCTGGGCCATCTACCAGGGATCTCCCTTCACTTAGGAGCAGACTTGCAAGGCCCCAGGTTACAGCTATTCCATACCATATTCGTACAAAATGTACTCTGACATGTAACGTTTAAGAGCTGTGAGGACTTAGTGCTCCATTTATTGGCAAGTGAGCAAATAAGGAGACGGACAAAAATTCATACACAATCCTTCCTCAAAACAGGAAAAAGACAGCACTACTAAAAACCGTGCTGAAATAAAGGTCTTAGCTGCAACACAATAGCAGTTTAATGAATGAATCCATTTTAGAATTCACCAGTCACTGGCTCTTGTCTGGAAGAATATCTGTCACGCTCCCCTAAGTACAATTCAGTTGACTCTTTAAAAACTCATATGATGAGGCCATACTACAGAGAGCAAGAGCTCTCAATCACTTTAGAGAAGAGCACTTGTACTCACTCACACCACTGAGTTTGGAGTTCATGCAGCTGTTTTAACTTTAAAAAAAATAAAATATCACAAATGGCACTTACAAAGCATGAGACTTTAATACCTGCCGTATTTTCGTGTTTTCTCAAACTCGGTTCACAACACCCCCAAGGAGATAGCTGCCTGCAAGCTTTACCTGCAGTAGCAGCCAAACACCCTGGCATGTGTCACTGTTACACAGTGACTTCCTATCAGCAGAAGAAAAAGCTTGTAAGAAGCAGGCTCCAGCTTTGGCATTCATAGAGAAAAGTGGTTTTGCTGCTTCAGAGGTGTGCAAGGACCAGAGAATTTGCTCAGAATCACCCCCTCACATCAGCCAGAGAACTAGGAGGAAAAATTAAAGGGCGAGTGAAGAGTATGTGGTGATAAAACTTTTACAGCAATAGAGAACCTCAGCCATGCAGCAGCTCAGACAGGCTTCTGCAAAGGAACAAGTTCAGCACAGGTAGGTTCAGAACTCATGTCTGGTTGTTTCCCGTTTCTTTCATCTTGCTCCACAAAACTTGCTCCTCAGCAATCAGTCAACAGCTCTGGGAGTGGAAAGACAAACCATCACCTTCCAAATTCAAGAAAGTTCAGCAGAGAATGCCAGAGGAAAAAAAAAGAAATAACATATCAAGTCTCCACCAAAGTAGTTTCAATATTACCTTAAAACCACCAGTCTGCAGTTGAAAGGAACCTAGTTAATTGTAGAGATGACTGAAAGGAAGTGTCTTTGCTGTTTCTAACTAGTTTGGGTGTGTCAGTGCTAATAATTTAATGCTACTCAGCAAGTGTTTTCCTGAAACAAATCTTTTGGTCATCTCCATTTGCTGTGCTTCAGTTCCTACCACTAAGCAGACCCCTGAATCCAGACATAGCTGTCAAGGCTAAGAGATAAGCATGCCATAATTTAAACACCAAATAATAGAATAGGGCAAGACCCTCTTCCAGATGTAAATTTACATAGTGTTTGTGTAAGCCAAAGTTCTGAGATTCTATTTAATTTGGAGTCTTCTTCTTTAAATAGCCTTGTAACTGGCTTTACTGGTGTCCAACTAAGATGATCTACACAAACTTAAACTCTGTAAAGCTGAAAAGATGGAAGTTTGTAAATACGATTATTTTGATATACATTCCTCTAACATCTTTTTTAAAAAGCCAGGAATCTTCTGCTTCTCAAAGCTCAGAGCTACAAGAAAATGAAACACAATTACAGAAAGTTCTTGAGTTCTGGATCTTATAAGTGGTTCCTACAACTTATATATCATTGTTCATCAGGGTTCAAAGAAATCCACCAGGACACGGGGTGGAAATGACTCTTGTTGGGTTCCAAAAATTCACAAAACCTATAGAATTTATAGTGCTGCAATTAAAAATAAATTTTAAAAAAATGTTAACAAATAAAAAGACATAAAAAGGTAAGACACTCTCTCTAGTTAAACAATGATCTTTCCAATCCTGTCTAAAAGATGTTGGAAATCTATGGGATACAGAATTTCTGGACAGAAGCAGGCGATTCTGAAGCATTTTTTATTCCATAATGGAATCAATTCATATTTAAAAGATTTACAAAACATAATTTCTTATAAAAATTTAGTGATAATATAAAACATTTACAATTTCTGAAAAACATGTTTTAAAAAATGTGGAAGGCTATTACCTCTTTGTCCTTTCTTATTGTTTCAATTTACGTTTAACATCATTTTTGCTGACTATTTTTTCCCTTTTACTTTTTCAGCTTTCTCAAGTTTTTTTTAAGTTTTCTAGACTTTCTTTTGTTTTCTGAAATGTTTTAATGCCCTTGTTCTATTGCATCCAGTGACAATAAAGGAAAAAAAGAAGCAGTACGAAAATATCAAAATTCCACAAGATTAACATTCATATTAATGAAAAAGGAAAAAGTGTCATTTCTAATCTAGTAAGAAGCCTGTCTTTCATAATAAATATTTTGACCAGGAAATGTGAACAAGACATAGTGACAACATTTAGTTTTGTCTTATCTAGCTTTATTTAACATAATGCTTTACGTATTAGAAGAAAACAGTTTGTAGAAGAATTATTGGTGTCAGTGGAAGTAAACTAGTCCTAGCCATTTCGGGATTAAAAAAAATAATAAAAATAATACTAATTTTAAAAGATGCCTGTTTATATAAGGTGTTTCTACAGATTTATTTACAGTTAAATATTTCACAGGCCTAAAAAGTGAATCATTAAATTCAGTTTGTTCTACTCTTTGATAACACATATTGAAGAAACATCTAACCTGAACTACTAAGAATTTGGAGAAGAAAGCTCTAGCAGGGCATTGACCTCTTATGAAAACGCAGAAGTAAAACATAAGGATCATGTTTACTCTGCATGAGTTTCCTGTCGACACTGTTTATTATTGAGCAATAAACACACTTGGATTGTGGAGATATATCTTTAGAAGAGGTATTAAGAATCAAACAGTTTCTGTAAATCTTCTGAGTGGTATTAACATTCCAATTTAAACAAGGTTCCACACATAACACGCATTTGATCATTTAACAGGTCCATGTCCAAAATATTTCTGGCTGCAGATGTACAGTCAGTATCTGATTCTTCCACTTAACTTAGCCAAAATGCTGAGATTTAGTCTTATTTTAACTAAACATATCCTAAGTTATTTTTATATCTGTCTCTTGGGTCTCATTTTCACTGATGGCCTGTAAATGTTTCTTTCTTCCATTTCCCCTCATTTTTCCCGCTTCATGGCATTATCTGATAAAAATGCTGTGGACACCCTCACTCCCTCATGCAAAACATAAACAAAAGGACATCAAGAAAATGCATCACCACATCACTGCCCCAGCACTGCCATTACAACTGGTTGGAGTCCTGAGGGTGATTTACTGGACCAAGCAGTGACATTGAGAGAGTTAGGAATAGATAACTTGTTTCCTCAGCCCAAAGGAAGCCCCGACAAAACCTCAGCCACTAGCATCAGCCCACATGCATGATCCACTAGAGCCTGGATCGGGGAATATTTCTCCAGGTTATTCCTTCTAATTGCTTAGGGTCATTCTAAGAATCAAAATGTCTCTGTTCTCTTGTCAAAAGAACAACTTGGGAGAAAACACATTTGAGACTAAAAGAAATGTTTCATTACGTTCACAGCTGGCAAGTTGTTTGTTCTATTTGAGAGCGCTTCTTTACTTTAAGAATTGTATTTATTAAGTTTAATTGAACTTGATCTTGGAACCCCATTTCAAAATAAAGCCTAAACATTTCATGTAGAAAATGCTGAAATGACAGCTTTCACTTCGCTCAGTTTTTCCAGGGTGGGAAAGTTTGGCTGAAATTGTTTGCCAAGTTTGACAGGGTTGACTGCAAACAGTTTCAGTTGAACTGAGTCTGATTTTTCAGCAAATAAACCAAACTAGTGACTATTTGTTTTGCCTATCTGTAAAAATAATATTGGCGATTTCAACATAAACATTTTGTCAATAGCTGATAAAATATAACATATGTGGAGACATGATGGACACAGCCTTGCTTTCACAAGGACCTTGGCCATATGGGAGTGCATGTGGACTAGTGCTCATGAGAGATCTAAATGCTTATTAACCCCTCCATGGTGTTGTACTTGTGCTTGTCCCCTAAGACGCATGTCACAGCCCAAGGTGCCTGTCAGCCTCCCTCTACCCAACTCCCCACCGATTTACATCAGCAGGGACCCTGGCTCCAGGACCTCACTATCTGTTACAACTATCGGTTACAGTGCTCAGATATCACAGAAGTGGACTCTTCAAACCAGTTACACATGTAAGAATAGTATCTAGCAAGTGTGTGTATACAGCCAACCTTCTCCCACTCCTCAGAAAGTCAATGTTCAGAGCAAACCCCTCCTCTGACTTGTCAACACACGCTGCCTCACCGCTTGCCCTTTCGAGATTCCAGGCCCGACGGAAGGTGATGGGAATTGAACTTCAGCTCTCAAGAGCACCTGGCTTTGTTATCTATAAGGGCCCAGGAAGATTTCAGGCACTATCACTCCATGCCATGTCCTGACACTTGACTCACAAAGTGGCACTGGTGTTGGCTTACCTCCAGGCTGTAGATAGCAACTGTCAGCAGCGAGGTGAAAATGAATGGGAGTGGAACAGAAGCTGAGACACTACTGCTTCTTTTGGGAAAACACTGTGTCTGAGATTGCTGAGGAGCCCTCTCTCTTCCGATTCTCTCTGAAAACATCAAGATCTTTGCTACAGAGAGTCCAGGAGGTTGAGTTCACACATGCATTGAGTTCATTATCTCTGTGTTGGTGACCACAACAAAATTAAAAAAGAAAAAGGTCAATAGTAAATAAAAATAGGTGGATTTCCAAACAAGACTCTACATGGATCCCAGAAACACATCTGCTATGGTACATGTTCCAAGTATCAGTGAAAGCAGGGAAGATCCTCATTTTCACCATGGCTATTTGCCTCTTTTTACAGAACATAAGCATACTTATTATGTACAGATATATTCTGTATTTACTATTCAGAATTAAGAGACTGAAAGTCTGTAACACCCTAGACAGTATAACAAATCACAATTGATAATCTGATTTGTTTTGAATACACTTGAGCCAGAAGCCACAGCCCAATGATAATAACATGACATCTCTCTGGAAACAGATACCAGACTACTAAACTGATCTTCTCCCCATTGTTGATACTTGCCTGTGTTACGTGCATAAGACAGATGTAGGAATGCCCTAGGAAGGAAGGAGATACCACTTTGAATGAGAAACCAGATAACGGTGAAGAAAGCAGCTGCTTTAGAGAAACTTCATTGCGTCTAAAGCATTCAGAACTGTAGAGGCATTTAGTGTTTGCTCTTTTATCAGTGCAGCTGCAAGTGATAATTCAACCTCCAAGTGGTCTGTGCTTTTGTTCCATTTGAATTGAAAAATGCCCTAACAAAAATCCTTGCTTTGTATCAGGATTATATGCTTGAAAAGAACTGAACAAATTGCATTTAAAATGATCAAAATGATCCATTTTCCTTACCATGTTGCTAGCAGACAAAGGTTGATATTTGCACGTCAGATTTTACCACTATCAGTATTACTGCCCGATGCAAGTGTAGTGATACAGCTTTATCAGTCAAATTCCAAGACAGACTCACCCAAAAGACAGCTATGTTTATTATCCTCAGCTCACAAACAGCAGTTGCCAGTGTCACACACTGACACCACTTCACATGACATCCTAAGCATCTTTATCATTTTAATATCCCAAAAGAGAATGTCTTTGGTAACCTGATGTCTCCACAAGACTACACTTGTTTCTCCTTTACCAAAAAATAAAATAAATCCAAAAGCACAAAACCCCACAATCTTCCATACTACTGCACCATCAATATTACTTCTCTTACAGCCTCACTCCATCCCAGTGTCCTACAGAGCAGACAGTGAGGCAGTAAGGAGCTCCATGTTGGAGACAGAGACTAAGGGCCAGCTTCTTGAATGTTTAGGAACCTCATTCGCACTGAAAATCAAGCCTTTACCCTAGTTTGAATTAAATCTCACCTTTCGTGAAAGTGGTACCACTGCATATGTAGACAAGAGCTCTCCTGCTGAAGAAATCTACATGCACAACAAAGTTGGTACTGTACCTCGTGTTGTAGTGATCTGAACTCGCTGCCCACCACAACGAAACAACACAGCTAGTGTTAGGGAGCTGTATTTAGACAGGTATTTGAGTCCATGGAGAGACCCAGCAGGAAAAACATACTGACAGACACGCCTACTGGATGCTCCCCATTTCCCAAACAACAATTTTCCCCAACAGAAATGTTGATTTAAACTATTCATTCTAACGTGAGTGCAGGATAAGGTTATGTGATTCTTGGAGCCGCCACATCAGGTCATGAATGATGTAGTAATGAAAAGAAAATTCCTTGCTCATTGCACAGCAAATAAAGACAGGATTGTGAAACCACTCACTGCCATGCTGAGCTCTGCCTCTGCGTATGCACGGAGTCAGGTTTGCAGAAGAGCCCAGCACAGAGGATGAAGGAGACTTTTGAACATCATCTCACAGTCATTCCTCTAAAAACTGCTGAGTGCTAAAAACTATGAAAATCTGAGTATGAACACAAACTCTGGTATTCATACTTCTGCTTCAGGATCCAGGCACCTTTCCCATTCACAGCAACTGATGTCCCCTTAAATTCTGCTGTGCCATGCATCTGTGTCCTGGGTCAGAAACTACCTAACCCTTTTGGGAATTACCCTGGGGCATGACAAAATACCTTCCCCATAGGCTGGCAAGCTTTAACTCTCCTAACCTCAGAGACAAATCCAAAGAGGTTAAGAGATAACCTCATCATAACCCCAGGGTTTTCCTGTTGAGCTACTGTACTAAAATCTTTCCTGTGGAAGAAACAGAGACCACAGGGGAATAAATAAGACTTTGAGGACGAGTTTCAGGAGTACTGAATATCCACAGTTACCACTGACTTCATTTAGGACTAACGGCGCTCAACAGCTCTAAAAATCATACTGAAGGGTCACTTCCTACATAGAGTTGAGATTATTTAGATTCTGCAGTTGTTCACATTATCATGTCAAGAGGGTTTTTATCAGGACATCATTATCTCCAATTTCCTAGGCTTTCAATGTTTTGGTTTTTTTTTCCTAGGGATAATCCCCTACAACGTGGGGGTTTTTTGATACATGTGTGAACCAACTCTCAATTAGGTAGGGTTTATATATGGAATATAGATTGCTTTATCATATCAACTTTCTAACTAAAATCTCCAAAGTCTTCAGTTTCAGCTTAGCCTTTAGAGATGTGCAAAAACTTTGGTGGAAGGAGGGTATATTTTTTAAAGGGGACCATTAGAAAGGATTGATTTTCTTTCCCTGGCTTTACTGACCCCAGACTGTAACCTCTGCCAAGCTGATAATTGAGAAAGTAAACTAATTACCACGTATGTCCAGAGCCTGCCCTGACACAACTTCACCAACCCAATATTATTGCACTGCACCTTCTTTTCCACACTTACTCAAAATTCAGTTCAATAAATCAGTTGTTCCCAGGCTGCATCATCTGCTATTTTAGGCATCAGCTCAATACATCTCTGTGCAGTGATTTTAGAGCATCTGTTGTCTTTGCTAAACAAGCATTTTCATGACAAAAGTCAAGAAATAAATAACGATTTCAAGAAGCCCCTGAAACCTCTATTTAAAGTCCCTTAAGTTGTAAGTTCAAGGAAGGCAATGCCTTTGTGACAGCACAGCTGTAGATTAAAAAGATTCCCAGGGCCTCCTAGCTATTCTGACTCTTGGTCTTTAGAATTATATGAATATAGGCTTAAGACCACCCAAATTCTTTTTTTTTTTTTCTTTTTGAGAGGAGGAGAGAAAGAGAGTGTGCACACAAACGCATGAAAAAGAAAGAGACCATTACCCTCATGTTGGACAACTGTAGTTTTACAGTAACAAAGATCTGACAGGCAGTATTGACCTGTGACAGCAGCTGTATTTACATTATAGCCTGAAAGGGAAAGCACACTAGAGGGGATGGTATATACACTGCATGATACAGTGGCCTTCAGAGAGATACTTTAACCCACATGTGCAAAATGCAGTTGCGGGAATTTAAGTTCCCTTCCAAAGCACACCCAGGGGGCAACTGACTTTTGCTTAGTAAGTATGTGGCTACTTTTGCACCTAAATCTCAATTCTCTACCAGGAAGCATTCACATAGTAGTAGGATGTTCTTCTGCAGAGCCAGCATTTGTCTGTGACCAGACAATCCGAGTTACCTCCATACCAAACATAACCAAATCCCTGCTTTTTCAGCAGAAGGAAATAAAAAAAATTAAAATCACTAACATTGTTCTGTCTTGTTTCGTAGCTTTCCTGTGCTGCTTCCATCTCTATTTATTGTTCTTCCTTCAAACCATGGGTCTTGGACAGCAAAGCAAAACAGTCCCTGTCTTCAAGAACAAAGGTAGGCAGGGAAATCAAATTAAAAATGGCAATCACATTTGCAGCAGTGTAGTCAGCTAAAATAATCAACATTGTTATTTATACCATGGCTTCATTCTAGGTACCAAGTAGCTCAGAACCCTGTTAATATCAGCACCCTGGTAAAGGGAAAGGAAATAGCTATCACAAGCATATGGAAAGCGTACCTGGGCAGTATCTTGAGGTGATGAAGCTTTAAACATATGCACATGTCCCACTGATGCCTTTATTACCAGCTGCTTTTAATCACCTGCTAAAAGCAGGTGCTTATATATTTCCCTGAACAACAGATATAATCCGGGTTTTATGGATCAGGGTACAGGAGTCAAGATATAATAGGTGGATGGGACAGTTTGGTGGAGAAGGGAAAGAGCAAGAAAGAACAAAGTTCATAGTCATAGGAAGCTTTAGTATAAACTTGTCACATGGGGGACTCCAGCAGACAATTCTCAGTAGCAACAAATGCAAAACATGACATGTTTGGACATAAGTTTTCGGGAAGGGAACTATTCCGGTCTGCATTGGTGTAGTCAGAGCAAGAACGTGTGGCAACCATGGTGCAAGTTTGTTCTCCGCCACAAGCTTCCGTATCGCTTGGGCCCAATCACTTCGCCTCTGACTGCTTCAGCCCCAGGCTGACACTGACCTCCTGCTCACAGGCGCGCATCGGTAAAGGCAGCAGGGACAACCGAGAGGTGCTTTGGTTACCTGGCACTTGAAGCTGTTGAGCTTTCCTTAGATGTAACTGACTAGCCTCACAAGTCTCTGGGAAAGAGGGTAATTACTTCCAAACACCAGTAAAGCCTGTTCATTGATTCGTGAGCTTTTCATTGCTTGTAGCTGAGGCACTTTGGGCCGGTCCCACAGACTGAGATACGCACCAAGCTCTCATACATCATTTAAGGAACGGTACCCAGCTTCCTATCCTCCAGGTCATTCACTTTGAAGAACCCATGGAAGTTTTTTTTCCACTCATTCAACACCTTACAGCTCCATCACAGTGGCCCTGATTTAAGTACCTGTTGTATAATTCAATCTTGCACTTTTAGTAAAACAAACTAGAAACACAGGTCTAGGTGACAGTAATGGCATGTGAAGTGAAGGGCTCAATTTTGGTTTCACATGCAGTATTAGCAAAAGCCAGCAAGATAGTGGATACCAATTTACAACAGCCCTTCCTCCCATCAACAATGTCCTCTTATATGAAAGGCTAACTGTGCAGAAGGGAGTAAGGCAACTTCAGCTGAACCAAGGACCCTCCAGGCAACAAAAGCAGTCTTCCAGCAAGGCTCTACCCATCCCCTTCACCTGAGCAAACAGTGCACACCATCTGTAACCCCAGAAAAGGCTTAGCGAAAGGAGCAGGGAAACTGCTGCAGCTCAGTCACTGACGTAGGTAAACCCACCACCCCTGCTGCCAGAAAGAACCATTTCAGGGACTCCTTTCATGATATTGGGAATTCCTGCAGAACTCCCATTTCTGACGTGCTGCTCTTATGGGAAATATCCGCAGTGTTTGCAAAGAAGTGATTATGAATGACTAACCAGCCATGCATATATTTCAAGAAAACTTGGAAACAACCTTGTTATTTTTGGAAACACATACACTTGTTCAGGGCAAGCCGGCAAGGAAGAATTACTGTGGAAAGTTACCTAAAGAGAGAGTCTGTAGTGCCACCTACTGCTAATACTCCAGATTTTAACTTCTGATTTCAAAAAACACCAAAACAACCCAACAGAGACAAAAAATGCCAACCTGGAGTAGACCCAAGCTCAGATAGTCACCCAGATTCCTCACCAGAAGATGCAAGAATGCTGTGATAGACACTAATCTCACCTGTGGGCTTTGCAGCCCAAAGCACGAAACATAGCAGCGCTTCAAAAAGTACTGTTAATTTTTGTTATAATCATGCTGATTACTCTTGTTATGCACACAAATACTAAAGCTGATTTGGACTCTTAATATCTTCTTGACTTCTCCACAAGTCAGCAACAATAAGTTCCAAAGATACTCCGAATGAGTATCCAAAGGCACATTGTATGAAAGTGTGGTTCATTTATTTTTTTAAATATTTGAAAAATACCTTTTTTGCATAATTTAACCTTTTAATGTAATTATAAGCCTTCCTGCTACACCAGACAGAGAATGATTTCCTGGCTTCCAGACTGCTGATCAGCCATTACGGTATAAGTTTTCAGTAGGTTCACAGCTTCTTAGCCATTTGCACAGACCTGAAAAAAAAAAAAAAAAAAGAAAGAAATCCAGAAGTAAAGCCCCTTTGTGTTTATTTTGTGCTTCCCAGTCAAATATATGACCATTCCTTGAACACATTTCAATTTTCCTAACCACAAATTCACAACACATAGATGTTTCCACAAAGAAAACAGATACTCCGTTCAGATTATGAATTACAAACCAGAAAACAAAGCATGCAAAATGTAAAAGGAAGGTTACTTTTCTCCTCCAACTAACAGAGAGTATCAAAGAACTGTAATTAGAATTTGCTACTCAGTGCAACATATTATCAACATCACCAAAGAGAACATACCCATTTATTCATAAATGTGGTCTGGATTATGCAGGCATTGTAGATGCTTGGTTGCATGGTGTCTGATCTGTTTTGTGTTTGGTTTGGAATCCATTCATTTAGTCCTTAATTTGCCATTAAGGAACTGATACAGCAAGTGTGCACATTAAACATTTAAATACAGGTGCCCAGAGGCATACATAGTTAAACAACTGCAAGTGGTTATCGCTGGAAGTTTAAACAAGTGATTTTCCTTCCTCTACAAAGATGAGGTTAAAGGTTGGACCAGATGACCTCCAGAGATCCCTTCCAACCTAAACTGTTCTATGATTCAAGCACATGCAAGTGCAGGAATAGAAAAATGGCAGGTAAGCACAACAAAGGGTATAATGCTATGGAACCACACTTCCCATTGGTACCAGTGCTGAACAGAGTTCCTACTGGTCCATACAAACAGATCTTAGGAGACTCCTGTCCACTTGTGCAAGAGTGTTTAGGTGAGAAACTGACACTGGACATCAGTAGGACTGGAGCTCCTGTGTTCCTGTGGGGGGGAGGCAGGACCCAGTGTCTTGTACAAGCTTCGGGATTACAGACCTATTGACAAAGCTCAGAGACAAATTTTACCACAGTCCCAATGTCATGAAATTAAAGAGTCCTCAGTCATGTGGAGCATAAAACAACACAACATATTTCGGAGAAGTCAGAAAAACCTACAACTGCCCCTGTAAACTATTCACCGAAAAAGGGTTAAATCCACTGGAGAGGATTTTCATAGCTAGTTTACAGAAGCTCACTAGTTATTTTATATTTGTACCCATAAAAAGCGACGAGAATCCCTCTTGTGCTAAATGCAAAAGTCCTTCTACACAGATTTCAGAGATTTCATCCGTGGCCAATACGAAGTTTTCTCCATTTATCTGAGGTAAAAGAAATTCTACACAGATCTTAATAAATGGTGGATACTGTCGCACTAAGAGCAACATTTTGGTGGAATACAGCACTAGGAAAATATATCACCTTTCATACTCTGCCCTTCCAAACACTCCTACAATTTGGCCTGTGCTTAAAAAATAAAGAAAAAAAAAGGAAAAAAAAAAAAAGCCTACTTCAGTAATGCCAAGCTTTTAATGGCACCCCAAAGCAATGCAGCTTAGAACAAAAAGTGAAGAATATCAGAGCCATACAAGAACAGACTTAGGACAAAAGACCCTAACTTTAACGGAAGAAAGACAGCATAAAAGAATCATCAAGAATATTTCCGCTCTACTGAGCAGTGGCACGGCCACATCTGGAATATGTACCCAGTTCTGAGCTTCCCAGTACACAAAAAAACATAGGTTTACCACTGCAACTCAAATGAAGTGCCACAAAGATAGCTAAGGGACTGAAGCATCTTTCACATGAAGGGAGACAGAAAGAACTGGGACTGTTCAACCTAGAAAAGAGAACATTCAAGGAGATCTTATCACCCAGTACAAATACCTGATGGGAGGGAATGAAGAAGAGGGACCCAGACTCATCTCATTGGTGCCCAGTGACAGGACAAGAGACAATAGGCACATTCTGAAACACAGGAACATTCATCCAATCATGAGAAAAATACTTTTTCTACTGTGAGACTGGAATAGGCTGTCCAGAGAGGTAGTGGAGTCTCCATTCCCAAAATCAGAATTCATCAGTTTTCCTTGCTCCTTTTTAAAAGTGCTGATAGAGATCAAATTCTACTCAATGAGGTCACATCAGGATCATTAAACTGTAGTAGAGAACAAGAAAAATACAAAACCCCAGACCAACTCTAAGATATGCTGAAGTACCATGACTGTTTGTCTGTCTACTTAGGACTGTTCTCTACCTGATTGCTTAGTACCTACAGGACAAACTTAAGGAGGACAGGGATTCAGACTGAATAATCCCCAACTGAAATATTAATGTAAAAACTAGACTTATCCAACTACTTCAATGGCAAGTATACATACAAAACAGATATCATGGATTAAAAAGACTTGCTTTTACCTCTGTGTCTGAAAAAGGAATGAGACAATTGGTTTTTGATTCTGAGTAGTACTGAATTTAAGTGTTAGAAATGGGTCTGATCAAATACAGATTCAAAGGATCTGTAAAATAAGTATCAAATGCTGACATGAACTCCTCCGTAATTACATTTGTATCATTCTTTTGTGCAAAATGCCCAAATTTAATAGCAAAGCTTCCAGAATAGAACGTATAATACATGTAAAAGTGTCTTGCTCCTACACAGGAACTAGATCTGATCCTGCATCTATTTAAGAAATTGGCAGGATATATTAATTATGTCCCCAAGAACAAGGTTTGGCCAACTATCTTTAGTGCCTCTGTATAACTAAGCTTTAAATAAGTCTGCAGTGTGTAGGCAACAGTGTGCACAAGTCAGCAAGTGGCACTTAAAAAGCACAGCATCAATTCGTGGTACTTAGCAAACAGCCATGGTTTCCGTGGTGGTTGTAAGGAATTTGCCTTTGAATCTGCATTAAATAGCCAAATTTTCTACATCCTGTTTGATGTATTTAGAAAACATCTGTTTTGATTAACTTGAAATCAGTGCAGCACGTTAACATCTCAGAGGAAATTAGGTTCATTTAATATGGATTTTAAGGCTGTGTTCCCCTTGCTCTAGTGATATCGGAAAGGGCTTTATATTTAGAAGTTGTGCTTCTGTGATGCCTAGTGATGGTGGAAACAGAGTACTCTGAGCATAGAGTAAAATATGCTGAGCCAAGATATGCCTTGATTTATTTCCCTGGGTGGTGGGTAATAACTCAAGGGAGAAATTGGCCAAATGAGGGTTAAGTCCTGTGGGATCTGGGTTGTAAATGGTGTAGTTTCTCCTTCCCTGGCTTCCCTTACAAAGAGGGAAAACAACAGGAACCTCCACAAGCTGATCTTCTTGGTTTCAGCACTGAAGTAAAGGGGTGACACCAGACAACTCTGAGAAGAAAAGGAAACAAACTGAAGCGAGCTGCCACCACCTTGTGGGTAAGAATCACTCCTGCAGAGTGAAAGAGCTCTTCAAATGTGTCTGTTGCAATGCAATAAGCTGAAAGACAGGCTTTCTCCATAGAAAATAATTTTCTTCTGGAGAAGAAAAAAAAAAACCAAAACCAGCAGTAAACCCATTTGAAAAAGCCACTCCAGTATTACAGGTGTTGTAATTCAGGTGCCTCACGTTCCAGTACTCCTCTATGGTCAGCTACCTCTGGTTTGATGATCGTTCTCAATAAGTACCATAGCCAATTCCCAAGGAAAAGAACAGCACAGGCATCTCAAGAATCTTCAAGTGTGGTTCAGTAGGGACATCTGGTTAAGCAAGCCTGCTCAATAGGACCACATGGGCACTGAAACAGGCTTTTGAAGTACATACATAGGTTAGCAAAATCAAAATAACAGAGAAGTACCAGCACTAGTATCTATGGAAAACCTACAGAAGGCTTGACTAAAACAGAATGAAAATACAGTGCTAAGAGTCCTGCAGGCACAGCTTGGAAGGTAGGACCTAAAGCAAATGCCCAGGGATAAGCAATTGTAGCTAAAGTACATTTTGATCCCCCGTTTTCTCAGACATCATCCAACAGATAAAAGTGACAGAGAGCAATCAGACTCCTGCAGATAAATTTTTCAAAGCAGCTTAAAATTATTAATGAGTTTCAACAAAGTTTGGGTAACATAGCTTACTCAAGCTGACCTGAAAAGGTCTCCTGTGCCTGTTCAACTTTCTGAGATGAGGACTAACCTATCGTGTATTTCTTCACATAGGGTTCAGCTCAGCGGAGAGGGCTTCGACTGGGAGGTTGTACCTGTTGCTGCAGTAATGATGGCTTGTCTGAGTTCTCTGATGAAGCTTAGAAGTCGGTAAAGTTTCCAGGTTTTAAACTCCTTACTGTGGCAATCACAGTGAGGCAAATCTGAAGACCTTAGCTTCATATTTCCCCTCTCATTTCAAAAAATCATCTAGTTTTCAACACAGCTCTAATGATAACTTCACAAAATTCTGTGGTTTTGCTTTGTAGATCACTTAAGTATTTTGTCTCAAGTTGCTCCACTGCTCTACCGTGTCAGCTCCAAATGAATCAAAGAAATCTCAGAGCAAAAGCTGTTTGAAAATGGTAATATTTTCTAGATTCTCAGTGGAACCAGCAATTTTGCCTGATGAGGTTCACTCAAAAGATTTCATCAACTCAAGCAAATCTTTCAACATGCATGGCAAGAGTTTAAAGTTTCTAATGAACCAAGAAACCAGGCAAGTTTCACAGGAGCTTTTTGAGAATGCTTTTGTGAATTCCAGCTCCACATCACCTAACAATTTTGCTACCAATTTCATGATGCACAAACCCTACGGGAGAATTGTGCAAGCTGTTGAGGAAAGCTATGACAACCATATTAGAATATACAGCAGGCCCAGGGAGGTCAGAAGTTATTCACCACCTTGTAAGCCAGAGCTCCAAGGGCCAGTCAGAAAGCGAGGTAAGTACTGTTCAGAGCAACACCGATCTCCTGTAACAAATAAGAACAAGATTTCATTTTTTTCATTTTAAACAAAGTTTTGTTGTAGAATGCTGATTCATCATCACTAACAATGGACCCAGGCTACTAACTTGGATCCAGGATATGATTTCTGGACGGAGAGAGGCATTCGGAGTTGCCTTGTGTTCTTTGGCATGCTTCTGAAGTGGCTTCTAAGATCACACTTTTAGAAAGACCAAAAGCTGCAGAAAAACAATTCAGCCACTGAAATCCAGGGTCAGTGTTTTGCTCTGTCAGTGTTCCTACACAAGCTAGTTTCTCTGTGCTCCTAATTTTCCAAGCAACTGAGACTTTCTACCTCATGAAAGTCATATAAAGATAGAATCTTTAAAGACCTGCTGGTGTTCAGCTGTAACAAGGACTAGGAATGTGAATACTTAATGTACCTTACTGAGAGGCTCTAAAATTCACAAGGATTCTCACCAGTGCTATCCAGACATACCACTGGCCACTGGTCAACACAGGCATTTTTAGTGAAGTTGGAGGCTTGACCAATTTCAAGCCAGGTTTTAGTTTATGCCAGTGCTCCATCCTGTAAGGAAGCTAAGCATAAGCAGAATGGACATTTTGAAATCCAGAATATGCATCAGCGTATTTACCTCCAAGCAATTAAATGAACAATCAGTTTTATTTCTAACTGAACTGCACAATTCACATGCAGACTCTTCCACAACAGAGTTTGGAGAGGTCGGTTTAGCAGCAGACCTCCTAAAGATCTGCTACTCAGTCACAATTGCCAAGTGTGAGTTCTTATACAAATACAAGTTTGCTGCAGCTCCTAACAGCAACTGCATTTATCCATTTGGTTACAGAAGCGGAAGCTCCACTAAATTCCAGTTCCTCTTCACTAGCCAACTGTGGACAGATCTTACACTCCCTTTTACTTCAGTTTAAACATTGTAATCTGTATTTTTTTACTTGTTTATCAAAATTCTTCTGTAAAAAAAGATACATGAAAGAGAAGGCCTAGTTTTTTTTAACATATTAACTTAGAGGACAAAGATTAGAAACCTCTTGGTGACATAGACTGGAGTCAATTAAGACAAAATATTCTGCGTGCATACTCTCCTCAAGGCAGTATCTGCAGCTAGTACATAATGCAAACCACGTTAAGGAGCTATGTCTAGCCTGATTTCTGTCCAGCTACCAAGGATTCTGACTGAATTTCACCAGACAGAAATGTGCAATTTTTTTGTCATTAGAGAGTACCCAGGGAAGTAGCACAACAAAATGCTTCCTGCTGCTGTTAGAGGCAGGAGGCTGTGATTTCAGCTCAGTCATCTGCTTGTACGTTGAGTAATCCACCAATATTTGAGCTTTCTGGCAGCAGAACCCCACACACACATCCCACAGTAGCAGAGTCTTTTTCTCTAAATGGTCCAAGACATTTCCATGTTTGCCTTCTCAGGCTATTGATAGTAAACTGCTTAATAGGAGAGGGCATCTGTGATGCTTTTCCTGATTATTGATAACATCTAGAAGGCTTAAACATGGCCTTTCCTGCTTCAGTTTTTAAAGGAGGTTAATTGAGATCAGATACTTAAAGCTGAACTTAATAGCAACAGAGTAAGTACACAGTCCAGACTATGGGGAAAAAAACATGTTTAAAATTATTTCGAATAGTTAAATGTATCCAGATCGGCCACACAGGATAATTTCAGAGCGTTTAAGCAGCTAAATGAAGGACCCTGAACCATTCCTGGTTATCTGCAGAGTGCTCACTGAAGATACTCCAGCAGACCAGAAAGCGTAATTTTACTGATTTTTAAGAGACAGAGAAGAGTTTAGGAACATTTAGCATAGCCTATATACTTGAGTATAACCCCTACTGTTCAAATAAGACTGTAAGAAATACCTTGTATACATGCAACAGTACAAATGAAAATTTCACCCTTTACAAGATAACTGGCCTACAGGACATGAAAAGATTGTACAGGGGCAAGCAAGGCTTTGAGTATAGCCCTCACAACACAGCTCCTCTAAGAAAACAAGAAGGAAACAGAGTCTTTGTGAAATGACTATGAAGTAGGAAAGCAAGTGGTTGAAAAGTTGCATTCAACAAGGTAACCATTCACCAGGAGACTGAGAGAATGTATTCATCAGGGTCTCCATCCTACATATCTATCATGGTACGATAGTATTCAGAAGTCTTTAAAGTGCTTTTGAAAGCGTCTTTTTTTATTAACAAACAAACAAACAAACCACCACCCAAAAAACAACTGGATGATACCAAGCCAGGAGAGAGCCCAAGTACTTTGGAGGAAAAAATCAGAATTTAAAGTTACGTTGATGAGATGAGGAAGCCAGTAGAAAAAAAGTTCAGACCACTGTTAGACACCTTTGGAAAACAGTAAATCAACAGGAATAAATGCAAATTTTAGCAAATCAGAAGACTTAGAGAGTAGGGAGGGGGAACATAAGGAGACATCTTGAAGGACACCAAATCTGGTGGGGGAATCAATTACTTGTTCTCTTCCTCCTGCACGGACAGAACAAGAGTAAAGGGCTGAATTCTGAAAACAAGAGAAATTCAGTTGAGAGATCAAAAAGATTTTAAGAAGTTAAGTAATAGTTACTTGGATGATTATGAGATCGCCACTCACAGATTTCTAGAACATGTCAGGGTGGTTTAGGTTAATTATTTACTTCATTACAGGCATACCTTCCAGCCCCCAGTACCTCCCCATCTGTCCCAGCACCTCTTCTTGCCCCTCCTTGTCCTGACATCCCATTTCATTTTTCCTTTCCTCACAATCTCTTGTTTACACCACTTCTCCTCTTCCCCCAGGGATGGAAAGGGGGAAATAAGATTTCAAAGAATTCTGTCTAAAATGACTAATGAATTAATTTAGAATTAGTGTCACTAATGAGAACATTTTCAGCATTTATTAGACCAGCGGCTACAGTGACCCCTTATGCTATACACTTGCTTCTATTCCAGCATCCCTAATTTCAGGAGTCATGAATAACTTGAAAAAGCATACATTTTGGCTGAAACTTTCCAGGCATGAGGTAGAATTCATTGGGACATCAATGGCTCCTGCGTTGCGCAGCTTCCAAGCTTTTTCCAGGTTGGAAAAAATATTGTGTCACTGTAGAAATAGCCTGTGATCATATAGTTAAAGTCTATAGGATAATAATGCATGTGCACAAGGCAGCAAAATTATAACTATATGTCTGACCGTGGCATTTCTTACCTCTGAGAGCTTAACTGTACAACTTTAATGTTGTATTACCATCAGCTCTTTCTACAGGATCTATTTTACAATGAACCTACAAATGGCATGTGTAACAAATGATATCTATTGCATTTTATTATTCATCTTTTTCCACATATTGACATTTGAGATGTAACCAGGGACTTTGCACAGAATATGTCTGGCAGAAGTGGTGTGTACTGATTAATGTCCTTTCAGTGCTGATATGAAACACATGGGTTATATTAGCAAAGCGATGTATGAAATGATACATTGGAAATTACTTACCTATTCCATGAACATGACTTACCAAAGTCAGGAATGTTCTAGCGATTAACTCTTATGAATGCACGTGAATGAAACTACTTCTTTCTGGGAAAAGGGCAGCATTATCAACTACCAATAGGCTGCAAAGGGTCAACCCTAAAAATCTTCTGAAGTAAATGGCTTTGACAGTACAGTAGCAAAATTTTAAATTCAGACAACAAGTACACCAAAACAAAGAGCTATTGTTATCCCTGTTAACTTTGACAATTTGAAGTTATTTCTTCTTCACGTTTAGGCCACAACTGAAAAAAGAATCCCTGTAGAAGTCCTTAGGCATATGCTTAACTTCTATAAAAGTCAACATCCCACTGAAATTGTTCAAGTTAAGCACGTGCTTAAATATTTTCCTGCATCTGGCCAGTGGGTACTTGCTTGCCAAAGTTTTATCTTCTTTATTGATACAATATTAATTCCAAAATGCTGTGGACACATAAATATTAGCCAAAATTATTAACTTTTTTCTGGATTTGTGGGCCTTTTAAAAAATCTGGTCTGGCTAGAAGACTGCCTTATCATTAAAGCAACATATTAAATTTCTCTGACAGTAAAATCTATCTATAGACATAGAGTAACAACAAATTAACCTCAATCTGACATGAATGAAAACAGTTTCTAAGTGGTTATAGTTCCTAAAACAGAATCTATATGCAATAAATATAATTATTGCACTAAAATTGTTAGCACATGTTTTTTCTTTGCAACAGACATGTTCGCCGTACCATCTTTGTTGTATTGATATGTTCTTTAGTAGCCCATTCTGTGCCTTCATCCTTGATTTAAATTTATCGTGACACATTTTTAAACAATAGCAGGAAACCTCACTTATGACTTTAATTATAAAATGGTGTTATAAAATTATATCCACATTTTACTTTTGGCAGTTGGCAATCCTCATTTAACATAAATAACCCTTCTTGGCCTCAGCAGTTCTCTTTGGTTGATTTCAATGCTTACTGTATGTAATTGATATAAAAACACAAGGTTTAGGAAGCAGTTATTGGAACTTGTTAAAAGAAGTAGTCAAGTTCATAAACGCAGTCATTTTGCTATGTTACATGCCAAGAGAATTAATAATGTACGTTTGGGAATAAGGGAGAAATTCTGGCTTTTTAAAGAAAGACTGATGTAACTGCAGTATTCCACTCCTATGTTAATTGTTTGGCTCACAAACCCACGGCTTTGTTTCTCTTCCACCCACAGCTGCTTCCAATAATCTAAAAACTGACACATACACACACACATATCCACATTATATGCAGACATCCATTTTTAACTGCACATATGCACTAGTACCAAAATAATTCTGTTGTTCTGTATTAAAGAACAAGAGCAAATATGTTAACCTTGCTGTATAAATAAAAGGAAAAGACAATCACATCAGAAGAGGCTGTTCCCAGAAGACTGAGGTTTAGCGATACTAGAGATGAAGCTATTTTAAGCCACTTCCCAAAGTGAATTCCCAAGCAGTTCACACGAAGGGGCTGATTTTCAACTGAAGACCCCTGAACGTGCACAAAGTCATCTTTGTCTGTCTGTCACACACTGACAACACTAGTACACGAACATGCAAGAGAGTTACTTGTCTGCGTGAACTATTAAGTAACACTCTGATGCACAAATGGCACAAGTGTATGGCAAGTCACTTGTAAATAAATAGACAATCATTTGAAAAACTGAAGCTTAACATTAAAACACAACATCTTCTTAACATTTATTTGACCACCACGTAGCATTACTCACAGGATTAAATATGTGTGTACTTAAAAGACTCTCATCAGCACTGGGCCCTCCATAACCTTCACTGAGCTGACAGGAGCTACTAGTTGTCCTTCACTTCTGAAAAAAATCACTCAGGTTAGGCCCCACAAAGTTTTTCCATTTGTCATTTAAGGACTCAGCTTCAAAAACTCTAACTTACTACAGCTAATTTATGAGAAAGAATTCAAAATCACTGAGAATGTTATTTTTAAGCTTCCATTTGGCTGGTTTATTTCATTCCTCAAAAATCAGTTTAAAACACAAGGAGGTGCTTTTTGCATGAGGATCCACCACCTAAGACCATGAGAGAGGCATGTCCTACCAGCCAAGTCATGGCACTGGACACAGCCATAGCTCAGGACTGCATTTGTGGGCAGCTGAGGATCTGTGATGCCACAGATTGTCACTAACAAATGCCAGATGTGGATGGTTGGAAGCAGAGGCAGCTGGGGAATTCAGAGGAAAGCTGAGACGCTTAAAATGTACATGCTGTCAGTAGTACGATGGGAGAGCCGAACAGAGGAGCCAGATGTGTGTCTCACACAGAAAGAGGGAGACAAGACAGATCTGCAAGACAAAATTAAATAAAATAATTAAACGAATGTTTCAATTATGGGCTACTACCTTGGAGCAAAGGACTATGGAAGGGACAAATATTTGTCAGTACACTGACAAATGCCTGTGTGGGCGTACCCATGTGGGTAGGCTTCTCTGACATACCCATACAGGCAGCTACTTTTATACATCCAAAATGTAACATAGTTGGTATTTGCGTAGTTAAGGGCATAAGTTTCTATTGGCCATATGCAAACCCATCTCTTAAGCTTGATCGGGTACTAATGTGCTTCCTATCCCTTTCCAGTGAACAAGGAGAACATACCAATACCATCAACCCTTACAAGATATGTTTCACCTCTGTAACTTGCCACTTTCAGCCAGTGCTGGCAGCAAGACCCAGCCTGTACCTTCAGCCCCTCCTTAAACCACTCAGCCAGAAAAGCTCAAGGACAGTGGGATTTCAAAAACTTCTTGTATCCTCCCGTCTTAACCCTGCAAGAATGGACACAACCTAGTCTCTGTGACAAGTAATCTCAGGAGTTTTGATTCTTCAGCATCACTGAATGATAACATCCATTTCAGCCTCTCAAAATTCAAATCAGCTGAGACCTATTGACTTTAAGAGACCCAAGAAAGAGGGTGCCAGATCAGCCCTGCTACCTGTAGAACACAAGAGGTCTCAAAGCCAGTGACTCCCACACTAAGACCAGCTCAAAACCAGCTGCCAACTCTTGGTTTAAGCAGTCTGGACTACATTATTTCTTCCTTGGGCACTGGCAGTTTTGTGCAAATGTTAAAAGTAAACCTGAAAAAAACACAGTCCTACGTCACACATCGCTTTTTCCCCAACTGCCAGGCCCTGAGGTACAACTGAGGAGGCCACACATAGTAGCATGTCTTTGCCTCTCCCACAGATGTTACAGTGTTTCTGAATAAATAGGAAGCTGACTACCTAGCAGTGGAAGAAATTACTTCAGAGGATGCTGAGACTCGTGGGACTTTCACATTTCCTAATATAAACTTTGACTTCGCTATTTTTATTGAAAATGGGGTGTTCAGCAAAGGGGGGTAGTGCTTCCTCCTCACACTTCCTATTGCTATATACAATATTAATATTTTAACCTTATAATTAGGGATGGTCATATTTTGTGGAACCTGAGGTTTTGCAGACCTCTTGAACTTTGGGAGAGGGTGGGAGGGGGGTGTAGGAAAGGGAAGCTGCAGAGAATGAAGCTTACCACAACTCTCCTTATAAGCCTTTGCTTTTCTTTTACCCTGTGAAAGGAGATTTGGGTTTTTCCTTTTCCAGCATCATATTTTTCTGCCTAAAGACCTATCTCCAACACTGGGTCTAGATACACTTTTGAGGCTAAGCCCTAAATGGCTCCAAACCGTCAGCGTCTCTGACACCAGTGCTACCAGTCCATACCGACAATCAGCCCTGGTGTGCCTGTCTCCGTGCTTGGCGGGGGAAGATCAGTCCGAGGAATTCACTCATCATTCTGCAGAGATCAACTACTACTTTTTTTTTTTTTTTTAAAAAAAAAGCCAACAACAACAACCAAACAAACAAAAAAACCCCAACAAACAAATGACCAATTGGCTTTGGCAGCATTCAGGAGGTATCTGGCCACAAAATCCCAAAAACAGAACTAATCCATCATAAAAGCAACATTCAGTCAGTTATACTTCTTATTTAAAAGCAGATTCCATGCAAATAAAAAAAAAATGGCATCACGACTGAGAAACTTAGGTTTCCTGACTTAACCAACAACTGAAATCAAAACCCAAAGCCACATCCTCAGCTAATATAAATATGGTGCAACTGAAGCTGATAGACCAAAGCCTGTCAAACATCCCAGTAATCCTTTTTAGCAGTGTTGAGGAAGAATAACTTTCCTGACGCTCAAGGGAAGGAAACAGGATTGCTCTGTTTGCGTGCTCGGGACAGGAGGCTGCAGTATTGAGGCTGCAGTGGCATCAGGGCATTTTCATTCAAGAACTCATTAGAAACAAAGTAATAGATGATGGTAAATTTTAGAAGTGCTGAAGGAGAAGCAGGACCAAGAGTACGTTGCTTGGCTCGCCATCAGAGAGTTGAATCATTCCTGATGATCATCATCTCAAAAGTCAAAAAACATTTCAGCTGAAGTCAGCTTAAAACTTTCCCTCCCATCTTGACTTTAAAACTTAATGGTGAATTAAAGGATTGTTCTACTATAGTGAGCATTAAAGCATGAAGTAATTAGCTTTCACATTACTTTTATTTAGCAAACAATTTAACAAAATTGAGATGAATTCTCAAAAAAAAAAAACCAAACTAAATCTCAATTTCTTGCCTTAGAGTGGGGTGGGATTTTTGCAGTTGGCTTGTCTGGTTTTGGCTAACAAAAATATTTATGCCCTTCAAAAATCATCTAATTTATGGAGTATACCTCCTACAGAAGACATGACTGGACATACAGTCTCATTTCAGGGTACAGCTAATTACACATTAACAAAGACTGCTTTCCAGGCCCATCAATGCCTCGGAGAACCTACACTGTTATGTACATGACTTAGGCCTGCTCTGCATCTGCAGGTCCTCCCATTTCTCTTGTTGACCCAATAAAGACTCCTTTATATTAATAGGTTGATTCCCCAGCTCCCACCTCTACACCTGATATCATGGAATGACTGAAGAAACACAATTTTTGCCCTCCCTGAACTTTCTGTGTCAGCATTAGTCCACTGCTGCCATCAAGAGGCATCCCTCCCACAAGGCACATACAAATTCAGTTTTAAATCCCTCCCTAATTTCAGCTTCTGCCACGCTGCCTGCTTATCCTTCATGTGCAGGTGAAAGTTTCCCCAATAATACACGCATAATGTTTCCCTAGATTTCAATTCCTCCTGCTGATTGCTTATCCAACACACAGTCTGTGCAGTACTGGTGCCAATCAACATCACTTCTATAAGTAGTGCTTTACTGGCTGAAAACTGACAAGACAAAAAGCATTCTGCTTCCAGGACCTGGGAGACAGTTCAGTTGCAATTTGTTTTCTATAGTCTCAGAAGTTTTCAGTCTTCAACAAAAACAGGCTTTTTTGTAAGTCTAACAAATTGTCCAAAACTCTATAAACCATCAGGATAAAGAACCACAGCAAATGCCAAAATATCTGCCTCTTGGAGAAATTTATTGAACAACAATGTCCTCTGCTGGCAGGAACTAGACTCAACTCGTAACGGTGAATCGCAGTACCTTCCCCACGATTCTGGAGATACCATCATGAAAATCTCATTAAATGGCCTGAACTGGAAGTCAATAATAGAACATAATCACCACTATGATAAAGCGCTATTTGGAAAGTCTTATCTGGTTTACCTCAGATGAGGGCAGAGGTCAGGGTTTATCCAACGCATAAACCTCTGATGATAGAAAATAAATGTGAATATGATTCAAGATTAGCTTATGTGACATCGTGCCCCAGCAAACAGGGCAACAACATGGCAATGGAATGCAGATTCTCCTCTCAACCTTACTGCTTGTCCTCCACATGTCTTCAGCCAAACCAGGTCTTTTCCATCTATTTAGATTTTGAAAGCATCAGTGAAGACATTATTTGCCCAACTAGACCTTACCACAAAAAGGAGCTGAGGTACTTTTAAGAACACAGAAAGGACACAGGAGTCTGGGATTCATTTACAAGCATTACACATGTACTGAAGACTCTAAAGAGGCATACAGGCCCTTACCTGACCTGGGTGCTCCCAGGAGCTCTGCTAACAACCTAACTCCTGTTAATTCTCTTTAAACACAGTACAGTTGACAGCTGCTTTGTTGGGTTCCTCCATGTCCTTAAATGGTGATTCTCAAGAGCTTATTCCTTTGGTGACACTTCCCTAAATACCTGCTTCAATTCTCAAAAAAAACCCCCAGCGTAGCTGAAACCCAATTTTAGGTCTACTGCACGAGATTGTTTCTGGAAACAAAGAAAAAAAGCAGCCAAAAGGAAATTTTCCATTTTAATTCTTGGCAGGCAGATTTCTGGTGTTCCTCATGCTGGAAAGTAGCTCTGCAGAGGGGAACCTGGGAGTCCTTGTGGACAAGTTGACCATTAGCCAGCAATGTGCCCTTGTGGCCAAGGCATCCAATGGTACCCTGGGCTGCATTAAAAAGATCATGGCCAACAGGTCAAGGGAAGTTATCCACACCCTCTACTCTGCCCTGGTGAGCCCATATCTGGAGTACTGTGTCCAGTTCTGGGCTCCCGAGTTCAAGAAAGACAAGGAACTACTGGAGAGGATCCAGTGGAAGGCTACGAAGATGATCAAGGGAATGGAGCATCTGTCTTACGAGGAAAGGCTGTGAGACCTGGGTCTGCTTAGCCTCAAGAAGAGAAGACTGAGAGGAGATCTTATCAATGCTTACCAATATATTAAGGGCTGGTGTCAAGAGGATGGGGCCAGACTCTTTTCAAGTGGTGTCTGGCAACAGGACAAGGGGCAACAGACACTGGAATACAGGAAATTCCACCTCAGCATAAGGAAAAATTTCTTTACTTTGAGGATGACAGAGCACTAGAACAGGCTGCCCAGAGAGGTTGTGGAGTCTCTTTCTCTGGAGATATTCAAAAGCCACCTGGATGTGATTCTGTCCAGCCTGGTCTGGGTGACCCTTCTTTGGTAGGCAAGTTGGACTAGGTGATCTCTGAAGGTCCCTTCCAACCCCTCAAACGCTACCATTCTGTGATATCCCTTTTATGCATCAGGGGGCAGTTGCACAATCATACATGATGAAAGCTCATGAATCCAAATTATCATCAAAACCAAGCATTGTAATAGTTCTAGTTAGTCCTAGTGTCTAACCATAATCTTAAAAGCACATAACGACGTCCTTTCCCTTTGACAGAGCTTGGCAATTCTGTTGAAATTCAGGAAGGTAAACAAGAATTATCCAACTTACTTAGAAAGACCAAACAAACTTACGAGCTCAGATTCACTTTGTCAGATCCCTTGAGGTTCCGAGTCTGTTTGGTCTTTCCAACTACAAAAGCTGGTTGAAGAAAAGCCATTACCTCCCCCAGTAAATTTTGTTTCCTTGATATCATTAGAGTACTGCAGCTACACCACTACTACAAGAGTTTTTCCAACTTTCTCCAGCAGCCAATAGAAGAAGTCAGTGGAAGAAACCTCCAACACCTGCAAAATGACTACACTGTTGCTTAAGAAAGCAGAAGCCGGGCTCAGGATAAGAGGATTGTGAATCAGCACAATGGCTTAGAACTGACAGACTTTAAGTGTCACAATGACTGTATTTTGGTGAGGAGCAGTGAAAACCACACCGTAGAGTTGTATGAGACAAGGTGATCAAAATAAACCAAGCAAATTTAATCACAGAAAAAAGCAGACCTATTTCTAATGATTCTTTAGCTTAGTCACCAATTCTATTTATATGTTTTAAGGGAGCATAAATATTTTTAGCTGCACTCAGGACACAGAGTTTTCCAGTTTCTATATAAAGAAGTCATTTTGGACAGATCAAAACAATAAAGGCACAGGACTCCTGGATGACAGATGCCAGGATGTTAGTAACCATAAATGGTTTTCAAATATGGCCCCATCACCATCCCCCACGGTAGCCCTTTCAAGTGGGAATTACAAATTACTTACTTGGAGAGGAAATTTCAAACAGGCCACTTATCAAAAAGTGCCAAATAAACCTGTCATTGGGATAGAAGTTACAAACCATTCCTAAACTCTGCAGACATTTCCTGAGCCTGTGAACTCTGATCTTGGCTTCCAATAAACATGACATCAGCTCCCCAGTACTGCAGACACAAGACACATGACCCACCACTATGTTATCGCTTCCTCTGCAGTTTCTTCTAGGATCTGTTCTAAAGCACAACATCAATGGAAGACTTTCCGCTCATTTCAAAATTGGTTTTGGATCAGGTCCTTAAAGGGAGGTCAGAACAAGCACAGCATGGTATCAGTATGTGAGCTACAAATATTATTGCAAGTATCCACTTAAAAGCAATACTGGATCTGAGACCTTTGAGGAGTTTTCCAGGTATTGAATTAGTAAGTGGGTAAAGACAAGACTCCCGTTCCTGTCAAAGACTTATTAACTGCTAACCTCTCATCCTAGAAATGTAACTGAGCCTTCAAATACTCTGATTGAACAGCTTTATACTGGACTGTTACCGAATAACATCTCAAAACACGTTAAGAATGATTCTGATATGTTAGATTTCAAACACTGAAATGACAGTCACCTCAATTTCCAGGGAAGCCTGAGGGAAGGATTAAGATAGTTAAAGCTCTACAGTTTACTTTATCCATGTAGGCACTTTTTTTGCATCTAAATTTTTAGGTTTGAAACTAAAGTTGGGCAAGTAGTTTTAAAAGAAAAGTTCCCATTTATCTCTGGGCTGGAAACTTGACCAAGAACCCTACCTCGTACACCAGGAAAGTGGGACATCAAGTCAGTAAGCTGTCAATGAACACAGAACTAGGGCTCCTGGAAAAGTAACTTAAAAACATATCATCAAAATAAGATATTTGTAAAGACTATGGACTATTTATCTAGAAATGGAGCCTCTATTTCTGCCTGAAAGACAGACATTTCCTTCATACTTGAATATTCCTAACACAATTCCAGATCAAACATGGGTCAGAGCTGGCAGGTTATAATACATAATGAGTAAGAAACTTTGCTTAAAAGCTTTATGATTAACACATGAATCTTGATGGAAAGGACGTCTCCAAAAGCCACCATGAATCCTTACAGACGGTAAGTTACAGCAGATGCAGATCTAGAAAGCTGTCCAGAGTCCTGGGAGTATGATTGCCCATTTTTCATTTCTGTGTTTTCCTCTTCCATCCTCATCAGTTCAGAATCCGCAGTTTCTAAAATTAGGAAAATCCCATCAGCCTGTGTAGGTCAGAAAGGAGAGCTAGCTGCTCCATAGCATAAATCTGACTGCCAACATGTCTAGTCAAGCTTAAAGCAGTTGTGCATAAATAGCATTCTAGCACAAAGCTACTAAAACATCCTCTCAAGTCACAGCAGCCTTGGCACGTGACATTTCATTCTTCTCATGGCAGGACTTCACCTGACGTTCACTGGAACACAAAGAGGAGGTCACTGTGGAACTGACACACAAGGAGACATAAACACATCTGCCACTCTCACAAGATTGAGCTCAAAGCCCAGCCCATCTGTGCCCTGTGATGAGGAAAGGGAAACTCCTCCTTGCTCCTGAAACAGACAAGAAATGGTTGGGTTTCGGGTTGGTGGATTTCACTCTAAGGAATTTTCCTAAGAAGGGAAAAGAAACTCCCAGAATGCACAAGATTCCTGGCCTATGTATGCTGACGATTAAAAGAAGTTATCCAGATTACATCATCTGATTATTTAGCCTTCTAGTTTCAGAGCTGTAAAAAGACATGGATTTCCCCAGTACTAAAAAGGACCAGCTATTCTATACCAACATCATGGATGTGTAGCACTTCAGCAGGAACGCAAAGAGCAAACGATGGAACCGGACTGGCAAGGAGGGGATGCATGGGGAGGGAGCTTACCGGAGTCATGGGTTAGTCAGAATAGCCAGGCAAAGCTGCACTCTTACTAAGGGAGCCAAGGGATCTTTAATGTCCAACAAGGAAAAATCCAGTGCTTTGGACTGAATGACTCATGGAGCAGCGGAATACATCCCACCAATGTGCTGTGGCATTCATACTCAGGAGGAAGTGTGTCAGCTCCTGAATCATGCACCTCCAAAGGATTGGCTGTCGCCAATCTAAATACAAATGATGCCCAGCCTTGTTCAGTCCTGACATTACCGTAGCCCAAGGTTAAGCTCATCTCCCAGGAGCTTTCTAAAATAAAAACCTTTTTGGTTATAAACAAAATATGATTTCCAAACCGAGGCTACCGAGACCATATTTAAAAAGCCCAGCAATTTCCCTGCACACACATTTAGTCTTCTAACATCAAAGTGCCTGCAACACAACCTGCCGAAGGGGCTGGAACCAAAACTGACTGGCCGCTTAGGAGCAAACTTTAATATAGGAGTGGGACTTGTGTTTTTACACTACTGACCTACATTTGCAAATCCCTGGAGGTAATTTTGTCCAGCCTATAAAAAGGAAGAGCTATAAAGCCAGCTATATTAAGTTGTTATGCAATAGAAAGCACAGCTGCACTGAACAAAAACAGCCTACGACAAGAGGAGCAAACAAAAGCCATGAAGTTCTGCTTAAGAAAAACTTAATATGTTTCAGCTAACAAAAGAAGAGACTTTTAATTAACTTGTTCGCATTGAGTTCAGAGATAATTAAATTACAGAAACAACCACATTAATGTAATCCGTTTAGAAAACCCACATAGAGAGACAAAGGTTTTTCAAGATCTGTCTATATAAAAAAAAAAAAAGAAGTTCCACTTAAACTGCTTTCACTCTTCCTTTGTTAAATGCATTCATGTGCTTTCCTTTAGAGGAAAAAAGATCCTTACTCCAATTCAGTTTAATCAAATCCTTGAAAGACTACCACAAGCTTCTGATCCAATTCTTCACATATTTTGTATTTTTAAGATTGTTTCTTTCTTCTCTTCATGCAATTACTTGGGAATCTCACCTTTCACTTCATCAAGGTATATCTCTCTTCCTTTCAGCTGCACAGTGAAGACTGACAACATGACTTGCATACATCACATGGCAAATAAAAAACAAAGTGACAAACAAAATAATGAAACTGGGCAGAGCTAGTTTAAGAAAGCCAAAATATTGGCATGGGATTTAATTTGGGGAAGCTGCAGCTCATGACTTGAGTCCCTCAAGTCTTGATAACTGGGCCTTGCTTAATTGCTTCAAAAGGGAGCTTCTCTATCAATCATGAGGGACCTGCACTGCTTGAACTGCAGTATTCTTTAGCCAAAACAATAGTTCACCTTTCAGTGTCAGCCACAAAAAAAGTAACTCGTGGTTTGATCCATGAAGGTCCAGCAAAGAGCTCATACCAGGCTAAAGCACAAAAGAACACCTTCAACAGGACTATTTGTACCTTTAAGTATCTGTTGAAGTGCTTTGCAGAATTAGTCCAAAATAATTGGGAAAAAGAGATCACGTTAAGAGGAACCCAGCCTAGGAAAAGAGAATCCACTGATGGTATGCTCCTTGAAGCCTACCCAAACACAGTACAGCAGAGCTCCTCCAAGAGCAGCCACAAACCCCTGCCCACACCTGCCCAGTAGAGATGATAAGATGCTACTGGAAGGAGGTGTTTTCCATCTGAAGCAAATGGGCTGGAATAGCATCTGCAAGCTTGTAATGCCCCAAATAGGGATCGGTACAACAGCCAACTCCTTTTGCCCTTAATAAATTCCACACGAAACATGAATGACGTAGACCCCACACCACCACATCCTCCAGTTCTCCTGCCATCTGTACAGTACAGCTGCACTGGTTCTAATCCCAGATACCCTCACCGCAGAGTCTTCTCCCAGCAATTCATGGCCTCTTATGGAGATACGTTTCGTATGAGCAGCAAGTTATACACTTTGGCTTAAGAGCTACTTCTCAAATAGCTAATGCTCCAGACAGACTTACAGTTAGGTGGGTTAAAAGTACATATTTAAATACACATGAAAATTAGAACTACAGAAGAAGCGTAGTGTGTATGGCTTCTGCTATTTTTCTTTTAAAAGTTAAATATATAAATATTAATATAACGTATTTTTTGTTAAATAACATTTCAGTGGAAGATTTTTTTTCTCCAACATATTACCTTATACTTAAAAAAAAAATCCAAATACAGCTGACTTCACACTATTTCATGAACATGCAGTAGTCTGTGTTTATCAAATCCTGAACGTGATGCCAAGCACACTTATCACAGCAGAAACCTTCAGCGCTTGCTGGGTCCAAAGCAATAGTAACTTGGAAAGCAATACAATTTGCACTCCTTGATGCAGGGGCAGATGTACCACCACGGATCTCACTTCTATCATAAGGCAAGGGCAAGCAGCAAACTCAGACAGGAAAAGCAAGCTTTCCAGAGTTCTCACTAGGAAGCTTGTCATTTGCCCAAAGAATTAATCATACAGATGTGGATGTAGGGTGGTTTTACCCCACGTCTATCCTGTACACCCCTAGCATCAGATGGTGTGGCACACGCTACCATGATTGAGAAGGCCACCCCATGTCCCCTTCTTACGCTCCAGCTACATTCAGATACAGGCGGGTAGTGCTGGCCCCTGTTAATAAGGCCGCAGCGGCATCTACTGGTCACAGCCCAGCGAGGCAGGCAGCATTTTTGTCAGCTTCAGAAGTTTCTCACTTGGCAGAAAAGCTTTTCAAGCTTGTACAATTTGTTTTTCGTTTTTGTCTCCACTGCTCTTCCTTATTGTTGTCATTTATTATTGTTAAGTTGCTTTGGAGATGTTATAGCAACGGATATTACAGCTGTCATCAGTGACGGGGGAAATAAAAACCTCAGGATGTGAATGTATCACTCCGACCAACCCACAGTTCGCCTGTATCCTACCAGCAGTACAACAAAAACCAGTGCCAGTTTATGACTGGATCATCTGGGGCTTCTGAGCAGGCCTACGAGACCAATTATTTTCATTGACTGAGCTGGGACATTTAGGCCTCCCTTGATACTTCTGGTTGCCACATCATGAGATACCTACATTTCTTCGGGTATTCAGAAGGATGTGCATGGGTGACAGGCAGGATGTGATTTAGTTACAGACAGACAGAAAGAGAGCTGAACTCAGGCTGGCATGAACGATTAAATGAGACTTGTGGACATGCATGTCAGCGCAAGCCAGTAGTTTGCCATCAGGGAGTTTCTCTTTTATCAGTGCTCAGCTTTAACTGCAAAGCAAAACTAAATGAGGGCCAAGTACAGCTCCCAGGTTGTGGAAATTCAAGTATCCAACACTCGCTTGATCTTACAAAGAAATCAGAGTTTTGTTCTGTCACAGGGAATCAAATAATAACTGGTCCACCCACAAGTGCAAGCACAAGCAAGAAACCCAACACCGGGTGTTTTAGTCATCTTCAAAGATTACTCCCTTTTTGAAGAACTATTTAAAACAGTGGAATAATAGAACTGTCTAGGTTGGAAGGGACGGTTAAGATCATCTATTCCAACCATCAACCTAACTCTGACAAAAAACAATAACTCATCACTAAACCATGTCACTAAGCACTATGTCAGCCCGTCTTTTGAATACCTCCATCGATGGTGCCTCAACCACTTCCCTAGGTGACCCATTCCAATGCTCAATAAGCCTTTCAGTGTAAAATCTTTCCTTGATTTCCAATCTGAACCTCCCCTGGTACAACTTGAGGCCATTTGCTCTTGTCCNTCATGTGACTTGGGAAAAGAGACCAA
>VXBJ01006958.1:14676-27303 GCA_013400055.1 Nycticryphes semicollaris
TGACATATTTTGATCTGAGCTCTTAACCATGCATCTAATTGATTTTGTATTTTCTGCCAAACTGAGAAAGAAAATAAAATTAAAATATACTATCTTTATCTTGTTTGTCACACCAAAAATGAAGAAAACTTCTCAAAATTCACTGGTGATAGAGAGCAAAGTATTCACAATCTGCTGATACATTCTGCTGAAAGCTTTCCTATTCTTTTACAGGCACGAAGGATCCTCAAGGAAGTAAAGAGTTCTAAAAGGACATATAGGAAATAATTTGCATCTGAATAAAAATTTCCTTCTAAAGAAAAAATCCGAGCCACAGACCTGGCATGTAAAATTTCTGCCTAACAGATTCATTATAATAGGAAAAAAGGAAGACGTTTTAGCAGAAGATATCAATAATCTTATGTTTTTACTGATCTAAAACATTGCATTTACAAGTGGTTTAGTTTGGCTTTATTTTAATGGAAAAAATTATAAAAGGAATCATAGCTACTTTTCCTAATCCTCATGCATTTTGAAGTTGGGTCTTGGGTTTTTTTTTTGGGGGGGGGCCCTTTTCAAATAAACAAACAATTTAGAACAACAATATATGACGTATGAGAATATTATTGATGTTTACAAGAATGACTGATAAATAATAGCTCTAGAGTAAAGCTGGAATATGTATTTTGACCAGTAATTGTCTATCACTCCTAATGGCCTCTTTCTGAAGATGGTCTTATTGTAATTCTTCAGAAAAATTCACTGTGCAGCTAGATTTGTTTATTCATATTTTGCTCATCTCTCGATGGTGTTCCATTAATCCTCCGAGAGTCAAATTAGTTTATGATGTTTGCCCCATCAGATTCCAGCTCATGAAGCATCTTAATTTTCACTGAATTAAGAATTATCAGCTGATATCAAATTTCATAAACAAAAGTCTAGCCATAGCTAAGTTTAATGTCTTAATAGTAAGGATGAAAAAAATTCTCAGCTCATAACAGAATATGTTAGATTACTTGCTTATGAGTTGACTTTTGAGAACGGAATGGATGTCCACAGTATTTATGTAAATTAGACAAATCAAAAGGCCTACAATTCCAAGCAATGCTTCCCGAATGAAATAAATGCATAGAAACACAAGCTGTCACTGCAATGTATTTGCATTGTAGATTAGTGAGCAAATCTGTATACTCTTCTTCCAATAACCAAGTACTGACAAGACACCAATTGTCAGTGAGGGGAGCTTTAACATTTAAAGTTTAATAATGAAAGTTTAACGTTAAATCACATTTTCTTGATTTACAATGTTGATCAAAGTTCATAAGTACACAGGCAGATGTAAATAACTTTTATTTTAATTACCTTATTAAAAAATAATAAATAAACTCCCTCGTCTTGCAGGTAACACTGCTTGCATTTTGTTCTGGATACTTGGTAGCTCTTGCTGATGGAGTTGCTTCCAGGGAAGAAGGCTGAAGGGCTGAACCTGTTAGTCCATAGTACAACTTATATCTTTCTAAAACCTGCAGAGAAACATCATCCTACTGAGACTAGCATTAATGCTTTTCCTAATCAACTTGGCAAGCCACAAAAGATATACACTGAGAAGATCCCATAGAAGAAAATGAGTCACAATGTTAAGGCCCACCATATACTTCTTTAACAAAGGCTGAAAGTGAAGGCATGAGGAGGACCACCATTTGTGTATGGGACCAATATATTGCTAAGTTACATGACTATTTCTTTCCAATAAAGTCTTTCTCTCTCTCACACACACACACTCCCTTCCTTATAGACTTACTGAGAGGTGCATAAGAAGTACAATGGACTAAAGTACATAAACCATTATGAAACACTTATGGAAAGAAATCCTGAGATCCCATGGCTCAGTCATATGTAGAAAACAGAGGCCGAGTGCTTCTCGGAAATATCCTAATGCCATTTTAATTGTGAGAGCAACATAATTCAATTAACTTCAAATGTATGATAAAATAAGACTTTTCAGGTAAGTCTGCCTAATTGATCTAAGAGTTCTGACATTGACATTTACTTCTTCAATTTCATGTGGAAATTTCATATGTAACCAAAAGCATTTTATAAATCACAATACCTAGCCATGAAGGCTACTAAACAAAACCTGCTAAAGCAAGTGTCTTGACATGCTCTTTAACAGCCTTTCTTTACCTATTAAATCAAATGAAATTAATTGCCTTAGGAGGTTTGATGTGTTTGATACAATAAACTACAGCTTTCTGAAAGTTTTTTTACAGATATAGCAGAACTGACTCAGATTCAAAACTTAGCTAGAGAACTGCTAAAGAATAAACCATGTATTTGTGTATATTTGATTTCTTTTTATTTTCTAATGAACTTTAAACATCTTTTAACAGTAAGAAGCTATTAAACAGTTTCTCCAAATAAACTCTAACTTGTTTAAAAGGTATGTGTACTAGCACTGTCTCACTGAAACATTGGGTTTCAGTGTGTCGACACCGAGAACATCAGCCCTAGACCAGAAGCATGTATCTACGAAGGAAAAGAAACAATCTATTAAAAAAGTCAGATCCTTTCTCTCTGAATGTCTGGTTCCATGTTGGAGAGGGAAAGTATCAGATACGTTATGACAGTACAAATTCAAAACTGATTTAAACAACTGTATAGCTTGAAGATCAGAAAAAGTCTTTAGTTAACTTGTACCCTGGTACTGATCAATAAGAAAAATCCTCTAGCTAAATAGAAGGCCACCATGACTATTTATCTCCTGAGATTTTTTTTCCTTCTGCCCTTTTCCTTCTGATGTCTAATAACTGAGAGAAAACCTCTCTTAGGCTCAATTACTCCAGGTTGAGAAAACAGAACACATACCATCTTATATGCTACTGGGTCCTATGATTCAGAATTTCAGATGAAAACCAGCGGATTTCAGTTGAATTTGTACTTCTGAGGGCTGTGAAAATCTAAGTTTTCAGTTTCCAAGGATGACATACTCTGTGCTCAGGAGAAGGTGGACGTATTTCCAGAACAAACTAAACCAAAATGTTACCCCAAGATTCAGCTGCATCAAGCAAGACTGAAAAATAAACTTCACACAGGTTTGCTCAGTGCTGTGCATTTGTTGGTTTATGTTTCAATTAATTGTTTCATACTGATAAGTGCATACAAAATTATAATTTCCTCAAGTGGAAGTTGTGCCTTGATTAAATGTTTAATTCTCCTCTGGGACAAATAAGTTTTATTATTTGGAGTTTGCTTTTTATAATAAAATAACTTCCATCTGTATGGGAGGTAACTACAGTGGGAAGATGAAGAGAAAAATTGAGCTTTTTTTTCTCTGAAGGAATTGTCTTTAAGAAGGCTACTATTGCCCAAGCTGTGCCTTTCCTACAACAGAGAACTTAATGCATTTGTCTTCAGTTTCATTGATCTAAGGATTGTGAGGTTGTGTTATGCCTGAGGACTGAATACGCTTATCTGAATAAAAATTTTAAATGACTCAAGAGTTTCTGACTTTGAGTTGTATGACAATGTTTCTCACATTTTTATCTTACAAAATCTCCATTAAAAACAAATACATAGTTATTCCAAGAATGATGAAAAGGAAATTGCACACCAGTGCAAGCTAGCAGCATCAGATTTATTTGGTAGCGGAACCCAAAAGTTAAGATTATTTCACACAAAAGCAAAGTCATGCAAGCCTGAAATATCTCACTGTCTCACAGGACCTCTCACCAGTGAGGCATCCTGTCTAGTACAACTTCATTAGACTGTTGCCAAGACGCTGGACAAATATGATACATAGTGAGTAAAGTACGGACTAGGTCATTGAGGGCCCAGTTTGACAAAATGTCTCAGCACATTCTTAATGTGAAATTATTAATATCATGTACATTTACCACAAATTTGAAAGCATGTGTCTGGATGTAAGTTAGAGTACCTACTTATATGCCCCAATATGTGGCAATACTGATGCATACTCGTTGAACATTTTTTTTTTTTTTTACAAAACCTTATTTGTCAAGTAGAAGCTAGTGTAGTTTTTCTAAACAACAACCCAATACACTGAAACAACAGTTGACTGGTCACATGGGTTGAAATAGGTTATCTGAAGGTTATACACAGTCCATCCATTTGTCCATCTTTTCTTCCTCATTAATTGTCATTTTTCAGGTTTTCAGTTATCAGTTCTGTTGATCAGCATTAATATCTGCATATTATTATCATCATCATCATCATCATTATAATAAAAAAATGAATCTTTAAAAAGCAAATGTTATCCTCTTTCTGACACCAAGAATTGCAGACTGCTCTATCTACACTACTGGCAGTATCCCCAAGTGATACCCAGTACCTGCATGAACTTTCCACAGACATCAGCTGCAGAATAACATCTTCAATATTTCGACTACTTTCAACTCATTGAATACACCTGAGCACTGCACTGTAGTGCCTACAGCTTCCAGCCTCAGGGATAAAGTAATTACTGCAGATGCACAGGAAAAGTGTCTCAAAACAAAGCAATTCAATTTAATGAGTTTATTTATCAGTTATGATGGGTAGAAAAGGAGGTCATGGAAGCAGACCATTGCTGAGGTCCAGAAGAATTCCCAGTCTTTGAGGAAGAATCGACAGCACAAAGCAGGGCATTAGTGCCAGCAAGATTGAGAGAACAAAATTAGCCCAGCCCTTCAAGGTATCACCTGACCTTACCCCATTTATTTAATCTGTGAACCTTCCTTTATTCAAAATGTACTCTAATAGCCTGACCTTCAACTCATCAGATGCTTTTGTACCATTGTAAAATGCTGCATCTTTAAGCAAAAAAACACAAATAAAAATTTCATAACATAAATATAAACTGTAGTGATAAAAAAATTGTAACAGTTACAGTAAATACAGTAAGGGACACATCAAAGTCTTCTCTTGAGTCTCTTGCTTAGACAGGTCTGTGTATGAAGTATTCAGTGATTTCGCCAAAAATATTTCTATATTCTTTTATTGTAAAACTGGCTGAAAACCACCAAAAGTACTCTACCTCTAATAAATATATATATATGTATATATATAAATATATATGTGTGTGTGATGATGAAGCAAATTTTAGCATTCAAGACATTAAAAAAAGGATGAAGTCTTGGAGCTCACATTCACCCAAAAATAAAACCTGTTTTAAATGGAACTTCCTCAGTTGCTCTCATGAACTCACACTTAAAAACCACTACTGTAAATTCCTCAAAAAAGAAAAGTCCTCTACTGCTTAGCAACAGCCAGAAATATTAATGTACTATAAACACTATTCTTATCCCAAATCCAAAACATAGCACTATACCAGCTGCTAGCAAGAAANATGTAAGTTAGAGTACCTACTTATATGCCCCAATATGTGGCAATACTGATGCATACTCGTTGAACATTTTTTTTTTTTTTTACAAAACCTTATTTGTCAAGTAGAAGCTAGTGTAGTTTTTCTAAACAACAACCCAATACACTGAAACAACAGTTGACTGGTCACATGGGTTGAAATAGGTTATCTGAAGGTTATACACAGTCCATCCATTTGTCCATCTTTTCTTCCTCATTAATTGTCATTTTTCAGGTTTTCAGTTATCAGTTCTGTTGATCAGCATTAATATCTGCATATTATTATCATCATCATCATCATCATTATAATAAAAAAATGAATCTTTAAAAAGCAAATGTTATCCTCTTTCTGACACCAAGAATTGCAGACTGCTCTATCTACCCTACTGGCAGTATCCCCAAGTGATACCCAGTACCTGCATGAACTTTCCACAGACATCAGCTGCAGAATAACATCTTCAATATTTCGACTACTTTCAACTCATTGAATACACCTGAGCACTGCACTGTAGTGCCTACAGCTTCCAGCCTCAGGGATAAAGTAATTACTGCAGATGCACAGGAAAAGTGTCTCAAAACAAAGCAATTCAATTTAATGAGTTTATTTATCAGTTATGATGGGTAGAAAAGGAGGTCATGGAAGCAGACCATTGCTGAGGTCCAGAAGAATTCCCAGTCTTTGAGGAAGAATCGACAGCACAAAGCAGGGCATTAGTGCCAGCAAGATTGAGAGAACAAAATTAGCCCAGCCCTTCAAGGTATCACCTGACCTTACCCCATTTATTTAATCTGTGAACCTTCCTTTATTCAAAATGTACTCTAATAGCCTGACCTTCAACTCATCAGATGCTTTTGTACCATTGTAAAATGCTGCATCTTTAAGCAAAAAAACACAAATAAAAATTTCATAACATAAATATAAACTGTAGTGATAAAAAAATTGTAACAGTTACAGTAAATACAGTAAGGGACACATCAAAGTCTTCTCTTGAGTCTCTTGCTTAGACAGGTCTGTGTATGAAGTATTCAGTGATTTCGCCAAAAATATTTCTATATTCTTTTATTGTAAAACTGGCTGAAAACCACCAAAAGTACTCTACCTCTAATAAATATATATATATGTATATATATANAACCCCATCCCAGCCAAAACCATGACAAGTGGTCAGCTGAATTTGCAATTAAGCCCCTAATTGATACTGATATCCCATTGCTGTGCATTTTCCTGATCAAGCAGCAGACATCTGACTTGGCACAGCCTCTAACCAGACCAGGTGGAAGTCAGCAGTTGACATGACCTGACTTGTGAGAACTTGGAAAATTAGGAATATAACAATACTAAAAAGTTATATTAACAGTTTGTTAGACCATGTCACTCCCTAAACTGAATTGAAATTTCACTACGATCCAACTTCTCGAATGAAATATCTTGGAAGAAAACACCCTGGGTTTGGAACCATCACCACATCAATTAGGTCAAAAGCTAACATGTGTGACATTTAAAATGCTATGTTTTGTCTTTTTGTTTTCTTTCTGATACAATAGTTTAGAGAAATAGTCTCTACACCTTAAATTGGCAATTGTTGTGAGAATTCACAAAATTTAACAATAGTTACAAGTTTTGCAAATAGAAAAGCAATCTGAAACTCAGCATTTTGGCCAGCCACCAATTTACACTTTACTGCTGCAGTACTTTTAAGCACTACATTTGCTAGACATTCCCAACCATTAGTCTTGATTCAGCCTCTCTAGACTACTTTTCTAACACACAGGATTTTGCTTAATAGCCCTAACACCAAATTATTCTTACTTAACTGGGCAATCAGCTTCCTGTCACCATGATGACGAGACTTTTTCTCTTCCCAGAGCAAAGCAGTGTGAAAGGAATTTCTGATCCCATAAATCCTTGCTTTTCAAGAGGCTTGGAAGTGTGGGAATGAAATATTCTGGAGTCAATCTCAATTTTCCACTTTTTAAAGCAGTCTACAGATCTCTTTTCTCCTGCTGGTTGGTTTTATATGCAGTCTTCTATCTGCTTTGATAGTGTTTAATCGTCTCTTGTCTTATTGCAGTTGGATACGTTCTCTCATAACTTCCACAAATTATGAAAATACAAGAACAAACAGCAAGGTCAAACAAAGATAACAAATAAAAAATCACTCTTTTTCCACTGTGTCTTCACTATTACTACACAGTGAATAAAATATTAATAGGAGAAACTCCAGTGAGTTTCAGGACTTACAGAACTCCTAAAATAAATATTTATTCTCCCTTTTTTATACTCTTTTTCTTTCACCTAACACTTTTATTTACCAAGAATTTTGGATATAAAGATAGGGAAAAGGAGAAAATCCAGCAGCTTGTATTTCCACCCCCATCCCACCTACATACTTACATACATACTCCTATGTTTCCCCTTCCTCCCAAGTCTTCTTCTTGGCCCTTAAATATATTTTCCTCTACTCTCAAGACCCCTTAGATTCTTGCTTTAACACTTCTCAGCCTGAATAGCTGTGTACTGAGAGCTCAGACCCTGCCGGGCGCATTCAGAAAACATGAGCTTCCTCCTCACAATGCAGATCACAAAAAAGCTTAAATACACATTTGTGACAGAGGGCTGGTATCTGCTATGCAGAAAGTAAGGTGGTAGTGAGAGGAGAGGGAAATACACAGCAATTTGTCTGCCTATTATACTTCAGCAAACCTGCTGGCAAACCAGGTGTTGTCTGTGTAAGTAACACTTCCCCTGGTGAGGCATTAAGTGGTTAGAGAACCAACCTTAGACACACATGATCCTCTAAGAGCTGGCCCTCAAGCCTATACACTCCCTCTACCTTCTCATTGTAGCCCATCACTGTTCCTCCTGACAGAGTTCAACTCAACCTCTGCCAGACAGTTTTACCAGCCTGTCAGAAAGGTGAGTAAATTGTGTCCTCCATCACTATTGCACTCTGCCAGTCCATCTTCCAACCATTGATTTCTTTAATTAAAAAAAAAAAAAGAAAAGAAAAGAAAAGAAAACCACAGCAGAAAAACAAACAAACAAACAAAAAAACCCAAACCAAACAAAAAAAAAATAAAAACAAACCAAAACCCACGCCGCTTCCAAAAAACCCATCAAAAACCAAAAAATAACCCAAACCCAAAAAAGTAAGGTTTGGCGGTTTTTTTCCACTGAAATCTACAGACTTTGTCTTCTGATTCTGTAAAAGGGTGCATGACTTCCAAGCAAAACCTGTATTTCTCTCTTTAAAAATAAGGAGAATATATTCCCTACAATTTACTTGTATCTTTACTATAACAGGTCCCCTGTACCGATAACCTATTTTGTTTTTTCCTATCAGGTTAAATATTTCTCTGAGGCACACAAGATAAAATGAGTGTCCTCTTGACTTTCTGACCTCTGGTTAGTGATGATTTTCCTCCTCTCCATAATGATGGGAGGGTAAAAAAGTGATGGATGGCAATGAAAAAGCTGTTAGAAAGGGAAAGGCAGTTTACAATACCTCTTCAGTGAGAAATTATCTACTTCAGTGGTAATGTAGGGTGATGGATGCAGGACCCTTTCCTGTAATCTGACTTCATTTTCGCTCTATTCCTGTTTTACACAATTACCCTGAAAAGCACTGCATCAGCTATCACTGCTTGGTGTAGTTTCTCTGTATGTATCTCCTCATTTGTTTTCACCTAGATGAACTTTTCTGGCAGGGTGAATATACTTGATATTTTTGAAACCTGCATAGTTATTTCCTCTGCTTTCTACAAGGAGAAGAACAAGAGTAGAAAGGTTAGATATTGTTCAACAGGACCCTTTCAGCGCCCGTTACATTCTTGAACGACATAAGTGCAGATATATTTTGGGAAGACACATACATACATATATACATTTCCATATTCACTTTCCATATTCACAAAGTACAGGTGTCTTCAGAAACCACTGAGGCAAGGGCAAAGACAAGGGCAAAGGAACAGACATATCGGGGTCACACTTCTAACTCAGTAAGTAAGGTGTTGTACGGGAGATTAATGACATATATTTCATCTCTTAGTGTTAAGGGAATTTGTGATGTTTGTCTGAATAGCCCTCATTCAAAGAGGCTTCCCGTCCATACCACTTGCAGCAGAGTCAATATGTCTGTATCCTTCTTGGCAACACTTAACATCATCAAAATTGCCATCTATGTTTAATTTCAGAATCTATTTTTTCTCTATGTACAAGTCAGGATATAGTTCCTTTTTCAGATTTTGCTCTGAGCTTTCAGTTCTGGCAAGAGAAAGAATCAAAATAGAAAAACCTTGACTTGAACCACAAACTAAGGTAAATTGAGTTGGAAACTGTTGCTGAAGGATTACTATCAAAACAGTAAAGCTAAGACTGTGAGACATTCATTTTTTCTAACTGGAATCATGCTGATATAAGAATATATTCTGGAGCCCAAGTCTTTTCAGTTTAAGTATTTAGGCTATTCAAGACCATCTCTTTTGTGGTAGACTTGATATGCTCCTTCACTAAACACAGAACAGACTTAGCATGTGTGGACCTCATTGGTCTGCCTGTAAATGCTCATGCAAATGATTAGTTTAGACTCCTTTTCTACGTTTGTTGTTTTATTTGTGTGTTTGCTTGGGGTTTTTTGTTTGTTTGGTTTTAGCTTTGCAATCAGGTAGGTCACCTCAAACTTATAGAATTACAAACTAAGAACTCTTGTTTCTTGGGAGCTGTGAGAGAAAATATTACTTGAGTTTTCAGGAGATATTTTTGTTTGGGTATTTTCGCTTGAGAGGGCTGTTTGTTTATTTGGTTAGTAACAGAAAAGCTGCTGGGTATCTAGTACACCTTCTTTTAACAGTCAGTGTAAAAACATCATTTGTCCTCATTAATATTGTGTTTATCAACTTGCTGAAGTCACTGCTTAAATTCCACTTGAATGGGAAGTGCTGTTGTGGAGGTGATATAACAAGAAAGGAATGAAGCAAGAAAACTTCATCACACAGGACAACCCCGGTTAGTTTGGACAGCAAACTAGGTGAGAAACCAGAAAAAAAAGGAGCTGAGAGTTAGATTTCATTGGTTCGCTTGCACCAATGTTGAAGGGTACCTGCCTGTGTGTAATGTGAGCAGTGCTCTGCATTCTCTGTAACAGAGGAACTGTCACGAGAGTAGGAAACATTATAAATGAAGAAATGTGGTTTTGAAGTGCAATGCTACTTTAAAAGCAAATACTGACCTCAGGGACTTGAACAACTCTGGAGATGGATTAGTTATGAATAAAAAGTCTTTCACTTTTGTTCTCTAGTAAGAATTCACTACATATGAACAGAGATTGAAAGATTATTAATTTGTGAATTATTTCATATTACTTACATGAACAGAAACAATCAACTTTGAATAATGGAATTAAACAGTGATTTAGGCTGAAAGGGATTTCTTGAGGTCACCTGATCCAAATCCCAGCCAAGACAGAGAGAACTTCAAAGTTACTTTAGGCTGCTCAAAACCTTGTCCAGTGTTTCCAGCAATGAACATTCCACAGCTTCTGTTGTAAATCTGTTTCATTGTGTAACTGACGTCATTGTGAAAATATGCTCAGCTTCTAGTTGACATATAGCTCCTTTGTGGAAGTCACACACTAATTCTTACCATGAAGGCCAATATTTAACATGCAAAGAGGTCAACACCTCTTGCTTCTGTATCAGAATAATTGTGATGCTGGTGGATCACATGTTGCCTTCCCCAACACAGTAAATTTCTGTTGAACCTTCCAAAAGCTTCTGTTTTTTTCTTGAATATTCGGATATCTGAGGGTGAGGGGCAGAGAGTAAGGAGAGAGGAGAGCTTTTTACTTTTCTCTCCTAGCCAACTAGCTAATAAAGAAAAGACAATGTCTAGAAAACAAAAAGTTTTAGCATATGAACAAAATATCTCTGATCTCTAGGAGAGAATTTATCTCACTGCATACATTCATCACTCAAAATATATCTGTTTTGAAACCTTTAATGAGAAGTGTCCTCAGGGAAAAGGTTTCTCTCATTTTACTTGAGAATCACACAGTATATCATTTGAGTATCTATTGCCCATATTAGAATTCAGACAAATATCTGCATATTTTAAATGTCTGCCTGAATACTGAGATCATTTGTCAATGTCCTCACTGAATTGTTAGTCAGGCAGAGTCATGCACATTATTTGAGACAGAAAATGAACTGTTTGGGTTGCTATGGTTACAGCCATGGAGAAGATAAATTTGTGCAGCTACTATCTTTCTTGAGGGGGTGTTGTGGGGAAAGATAATTGAAAACCTAAAAGTTAATCCAGAACATTAGGACGGGGTTAGAACTAAAAAAAAGCTCTACGTGTGCATTTCATTATATAGGTGAAAGACATGATGTATCCATAAAAGTAAATAAATATTGACAGATGCTGCCATTACACTCCCCTTCTCTAAGTTTATGCCTCAATTCATACCAGTCAGGTCATGGTGATTGTGCTGCTTCAACCAACAGGATTTGTTAATTTGGGTAGTTTTCTGATTTAGAACAGCAGATGAGGTCATGATTTCTTCTCTGAGAATTACTGCTAAGATAATTTTTTTCATAGAAAGGCAGAATCACAGAATCATTTATGTTGGAAGGTATCTCTTCAGATGGAGTCACAGAATCATAGAATAGTTAGAGTTGGAAGGAACCTTAAAGATCATCAAGTTCCAACACCCCTGCCATGGGCAAGGACACCTCCTGTTAGACCAGTGTGCTCAAAGCTCTATCCAGCCTGGCCTTGAACACTTCCAGGGACGGGACATCCGAAAATTCCCTGGGCAACATCTTCCAGTACCTCACCACCCTCACAGAAAAGAGTTTCTTCCTAATATCTAATCTAAATCTACCCTCTTTCAGTTCAAAACCATTACCCCTCATCCTATCACTACACTCCCTCATCTCTCCTTAGGCCCCCTTCAGGTAGCGGAAGGCCATTGTAAGGTGTCTCTGAAGCCTTCTCTTCTCCAGGCTAAATAATCACAACTCTCTCAGCCTGTCTTCATAGGCGAGGTGCTCCAGCCCTCTGATCATTTTCATGACTCTCTACTGGACCTCTTCCAACAAGTCCATGTCCTTCCTGTGTTGTCATTGATCTGTATTGATCATTTAGTCTAACCTCCCTGCTCAAGTTAAGTAATCTACAGCAGGTTATCCAGGACTATGTGCAGTCAGATCTTCAGTATCTCCAAAGATGGAGACTTTTTAATCCTTCTGGACAAGGTTTCACAACCCTCAAAGTAAACAGGGTTTCCT
>VXBJ01006958.1:27317-43590 GCA_013400055.1 Nycticryphes semicollaris
GGGTTTTCCTTTGGTTGCCTTGAGTTTTTTTTTTTTTTTTTTTTTTAATTTGTGCTCATTGCCCCTTGTTATCTCACTGGCAACACTAAAAAATTATTGGCTCTTTCTTCTCCATTCTTTCCTGCCAGATATTTAGCCTTTTCTCTGGACTAAACACACCCGGCAGTTTCAGCCGTTCCTCATACGACATATGCGCCAATCCTTACCCCATCTTTGTGGCCCTAAACTGGATTTTCTCTATTAAGTCGGTATCTTACTTGAACTTGAGAGGCCAGCACTAGACACAGTACTCCAGATATGGTCTCATCAACTCTGATCAGAGAGGATCATCATCAGCCACTCCTCCCAGTTTTGTATCATCTGCAAACTGTCTGAGGGTGCACTCTGCTCCATCATCCAGCTCAATGAAGATGTTAAGCAATATTGGCCTCAGTATTGGCCCCTGTGATACACCACTGCTGACTTGCACCTAACTGGATTTTGTGCCACTGCTGGCCATCACCTGGTTGCAATCACTCAGCCAGTTTTCAATACACTTCATTGCACATGTATCTAACCCATACCTTGTCAGCTACACTATGATGATATTATAGGAGACAGTGTGAAAAGGTTTACACTAAAATTGATGTAAACAAAATTCACTGCTCTCCCTTTGTCCATTAAGCTTGTCACCTCATTGTAGAAAAGCTATCAGGTTGGATAACATGATTTTTCCATTGTAAATCTATGCTGACTAATCCAAATCACTTTCCTTTCTTTCATGTGTCTGGAAATGCTTTGCAGAAGGATTTTTTCCATTACCTTTCCAGGGACTGCTAAGAGACCCACTCTTACCCCTTGGATACTCCCTTGGCCTTCCTGAATATAGAGTGTTCTTTGATCTCTTCCAGTCTTCTGGATCTTCTCCCAGTTGCTTTACTGTTCAAAGATAATAAAGAGCAGCTTAGTGACGACATCGGCCAGCTCATCAAGCACTTGTGGATGCATTCTGTCAAGGCCTATGGTCTAGGGTATGTCCAGTTTGTTTAAGTGCTCCTTAATCTGGTAAGTATTCCTTGTTCTAGATTTCCCTTTTTGTCTCTAGGTGTTGGGATTCCTGAGGGCCAGTTTTGCTGGTAAAGACTTAGACAAAGTAAGCACTGAGTACCTTGACCTCTTCCATGTAATTTCTCACCTGTTCTCGTGTTTCTTACAGCAGCAGTCCCACATTTTCCTGAGTCTTCCTTTTGCTGTTCTTGTATATGTAGAATCCTTTCTTATTGCCCTTCATATCCCTTGACAAATTCAACTCTGGCTGGCTAGAAAAGCCAAAGCAGCTTTTCTAACCCTATCACCTCAGTATCACATAGCAACTTCTCTTGGATCACATTTCCCTGCTTCCAATTCTTGTCCAGTATCTTTATATGTCTGAGATGAATTAGGAGCTTTTTGCATATATAGGCACGCTTCTTGCCTCCTTTTCCTATTTCCTAGTTCTCATCAAATACCAGCTTGGCTCAAATTGTTTTTAGGGTTACATTCCATGAGTTCTTCCAGCAGATCTCTGAAAAACTTTGCTCTCTTGAGGTCCAGGGTTGTGGTCCTTCTTTTTGTCTTGCTCTCTTCTCTTTGTGTCCTGAAGTCTACTATCATACATTGATTGTAGACAAAGCTCCTGTTGACTTTCACATTCCTGACCAGTTCTTTGTTCCAGGTTTACCTATATGTCTCTGCTTGTTGGCTCCTTTGTCATATGGTTTCAATTCAGTGGGTAGCATGATGTTTTGACTTGAGAAGCCAGAGTCCCACATCTATCCACTCATGATGGAGTGTCCTAATTACTAAGAAATATTATTCTATTCCCCAGCTTCATGCAAGTGAGAGCAGTAGGAAAGCAGGCATTCACTTCCTCCCTAAAAGTTTTCATTTAGGCAGTATCCTTCTGAGAATATGAGAGAGACCATGCAAAACACTTCAAGAAGATCTTGAAACACCTGTGCTGCTTCCTAAGGCTTATCTGGTGCTCTGACCTATGTGGTATCTATAACCAAACTGCTCACGTTAAGCTGCATGTAGCCCAAGTGAGATTTTCGCCCTGAAACTATGTCATGTTCCTGTACTAGGACCCCAGGATATCCAGATTTCTAGTTGTGGGAAAAAGCAATTTAACAGGATCTTCTAAATCCCACCTTGTATTTTGGTTTCATTCAGTCCAGAAGGAAGTCACGGTCATCTCCTTAGTAGCTATCCAGCAATTAATTGTCCTGAACAGTCTTTGGCACATCTTCAGTATATAATTGGTTTATGGAGTTTGACAATCCAATACTATTACTAGTTTAATGTGAAACAAGGGCTGCCTGATCATTTTCTCTGTCTACATATATGGATAAATGTAGCCTTGACTACTTTCTTAATGTAATGATTTTTAGCATGTCCTGAGCATACTGGCCTTGACCCTTAAGATCATAGCAGAGGTAACGCAGAGTTAGCTGTCTACCTAATCAGTCAAGAACAGGCTGAATGAATGCAAACACCTGAATACTGGCTCGTAAGAAATATCCTGGCCCTCCAAGAAACACCTGCTGCATTTTAAACACCTGTGGGTCTAAGTAGTGAAGTAGAGAAGAGTTTACAGATCACCCCCTTAAAACTCAGGTAGAATTGGTCTTTCTCTTAGTTATTACCTTTTAATTTAAATCTTAGAAATACAAAATTATCAAAGACATGAATGAAGTTTGGGTTCAGTTTTCTGCTGGGAGGTCTTTTTTATGTCAGCCAAGCTGCCACTAACTTACAACAGAGAAGTAAGGTCAGCCCCATCTGGAGTACTGTGTCTAGTTCTGGGTTCCCTGCTGCAAGAAGGACAGGGAATGGCTGGAAAAGGTAACAGCAGAGGATGACAAAGATCATTAGGGGCCTGGAGCATCTCCCTTATGAGGAAAGACTGAAGGACTTGGGTGTTTTTTAGTCTGGAGAAGAGAATACTGAGGGGGGATCTGATCAATGCCTATAAATACCTAAAGGGTGGGTGTCAAGAGGAAGGGGCTAGTCTTTTTTCAGTGGTGCTGAGTGAGAGGACAAGAGGAAATGGGCACAAACTTGACCACAGGGAGTTTTATCTAAACATGAGGAGGAATTTCTTTATTTGGAAGGTGTCAGAGCACTGGAACAGGCTGTCCAGAGAGGTGGTGGAGTATCCACCTCTGAGGATGTTCAAAACCCACCTGGACAAGTTCCTTTGCAACCTGCTCTAGGAGGACCTGCTTTGGCAGGGGAGTTGGACTAGATGATCTCCAGAGATCCATTCTAACCCCATATCATTCTGTGATCCGTTATTAGGCCTATCACAATCTATAAAAAGTAATTTAAATAGCTATGAATATACTATTTGACATATTGATTCCTGCCTGTGAATTATTTATGAACCATTCCAGAAATCTTACAATGCCAGTGTTATTCATAGCCATTCACCAGTAGATTATGTAGGGCAATTTCATTAGTATTTTTTTGTGAACTATACTGATGCAGTGATTAATACTAGGTTTTTTGATCAACTCTGATCAGGTTTTGTAAAAATTTTCATGTCCAAGATAGTTTTAAGAAAAAAAATCTCTTAAGAACTAAATAAATATTAACAAACACTTTCTAATAGGAAGCAGGATTATGATTAGACAAATCTAAATTAAAACCTAGGGCCCCTTTTCCTACCAGTACCAATGCTTTTAATTTATTTCTTAGGAAGGATTATGTAAGATATCAGATAAAATTAGATTAGACACACTTCTCCTCCACAGAGATAGAAGACAATAATAAATTTGGTAAAAATCATCTTCAGCAGAAAAACATTTTGGGCCATAGTAGAACTCAAAAGTGGCAGGGAATCCCCATGGCAGGGACTAGCAGCTGGGGCCTGTCCCACCACCCCCACCAGGAGCAGGGCAACCGAGGGGCACTGGGGCTTGTGAACTCACAGTGTTATTGAAATGCTCTAGGTTTCCTTGGGGGGTATTTCAGAGGATATAGAACTGGAGTATGGGCAGAGAACTGGGTGTGGGGTACAAGAGACTTAAGAGTAGGTTCACGCTTGCCCTGAGGAGCCTTGGAGGCCAGGTCGGCTGGGGGTGTGTGATGGTTACCATGTGTAAGCAAATAATCCTCTCATAGGGTCTGCATGAACTGTCTCTTCAGAGACTCCTGAAAGTCTGAAAGAACACCTGTGAAAGGCTGTTTTAATCAGCCATAAGACAGTTCTTCTCCAGACCTTAAACACAAAGTGACAGAGCTGGGGAAAAATTTAAAACAACTACCTTTTATTCTACTTCAGAAAACTTTTTCTTGTTTTGGTTTTATTTTCAGGTCTGAAAATAAAGCAAATATGCTGTCATTTTTACGATACTTCATTCTTATCATAAGTAAAAAGTCACATTAATACAATAATTTCATTTTCCAGTTCACTGGCCCATAAAGTGGTTTATTACATTTGGGTATTTAATACAAATACAGAAAACTATTCACTTTGATATATTTTAATTCTATCAAGAGTTGTAGTGACATTTTAACAATAAGAACTACCAAATGGGTTGCTTAGTCCATTAGCCTTTTCCTTCCAGATCAGCAGTAAAATTCAGTCCAGGTGTGACCACATAACCTCCAAAACAGTTTTATCCAGGGGTGATGTGCAATAATCTACAGAATGTTCCTATTTAGAAAACACTTACTCCTTAGAAAGCCTAGGAGATGCCATCATTCCTGCAGATAGAACTGAGTGGCCACATAAGGCTTACAGGTTTCCCTTTTATATCATTAAGCTTGGGGAGCTTTGTCTGCACTTCCCAGACTGAGCTGCATCTGCCAGTGAGCAACAGAAGAGCCAATAAAGTGATGGCTGTTGACTACTCTAGCTATCCTCAGACACCCCATCCCCTCCCAGCTATCCTTTTGGCAAAACAAAAGCAATTCTGGTAGTCAAAGCTAGCAAAAGCAGGGGACTGAACACAATTATAATAAAATCAGTGGCTCAGAAATGGTGGTCTCTCCCATGATAAGAAATGATACACAGAAACTGTTGGGCATTACTGCATATGTGGTACATTCCCTCTCTCCCACTCCCCACATATTTATAACAGAATCATAGAATCCTTTTGGTTGGAAAAGAATGTTAAGATCATTGAGTCCAATCATCAACCTAGTACTGCCATGTCCACCACTAAACATTGTCCCTAAGTGCCACATCTACATATCTCATAAATACTTCCAGGGATGGTGAGTGACTCCTCCCCTTCCCTGGGCAGCCTATTCAATGCTTGACAACCCTTTGAGTGCAACATGTTTTCCTAGTATCCAATCTAAACCTCCTCTGGTGAGACTTCAGGCCATTTCCTCTTCTCCTATTGACTGTTACTTGGGTAAGAGACCAACCTCACTGCTCTACAATCTCCTTTTAGGTAGTTGTAGAGAGAAATAAGGTCTCACCTCAGCCTCCTTTCCTCCAGAATAAACAACCACAGTTCCCTCGGCCACTCCTCAAATTCTTGTCTAGACCCTTCACCAGCTTGAGACCAACTCCAGTACCTCAATGTCTTTCTTGTGATGAGGGATCCGAAACTGAACACAGTATTTGAGGTGGAGCCTCACCAGTGCTAAGTACAGCAGGACAATAATTTCCCTAGTCCTGCTGGCCACACTGTTTGTGAAACAAGCCTGGATGTTGTTGATCTTCTTGATCACCTGGGCATACTATTGTCTCATATTCAGCCAGCTGTCCACAAACATCCACACGTCCTTTTCTGCCAGGTAGTTTTCCACCCACTCCTCCCCAGCTCTGTATCCCTGCATGGGGTTGTTGTGACTCAAATGCAGGACCTGGCACTTGGCCTTGTTGGACGTCATCACATTGGCCTTGGCCCATCGATCCAGTCTGTAGAGCCTTCCAGCCTTCAAGCAGATTGACACTCCTGCCCTCATCCAGATCATTGATGAAGATATTAAGAACTGGCACCAGTACTGACCTTGGAGAGCACCACTTGTGAGCGGCCACCAACTGGATTTAACTCCATTCAGCACAACATTTTGGGCCCAACCATCCAGCCAGATTTCTACCCAGGGAAGAGTACACCTGTGCAAGCAAGGAGCAGACAGTTTCTCCCACAGAAAAGGTGGAAAATGGTGTCAAAGGTTTTACTGAAATCCAGGTAGACAACAATCCACAACCTTTCCCTCATCCAGTAATCAGGTCCTCTTATCAAAGAAAGAGGTGAACTAGTCAAGTAGGAACAGCTTATCATAAATCTATTCTGACTGGGCCTGATTGCCTGNAACAAGCCTGGATGTTGTTGATCTTCTTGATCACCTGGGCATACTATTGTCTCATATTCAGCCAGCTGTCCACAAACATCCACACGTCCTTTTCTGCCAGGTAGTTTTCCACCCACTCCTCCCCAGCTCTGTATCCCTGCATGGGGTTGTTGTGACTCAAATGCAGGACCTGGCACTTGGCCTTGTTGGACGTCATCACATTGGCCTTGGCCCATCGATCCAGTCTGTAGAGCCTTCCAGCCTTCAAGCAGATTGACACTCCTGCCCTCATCCAGATCATTGATGAAGATATTAAGAACTGGCACCAGTACTGACCTTGGAGAGCACCACTTGTGAGCGGCCACCAACTGGATTTAACTCCATTCAGCACAACATTTTGGGCCCAACCATCCAGCCAGATTTCTACCCAGGGAAGAGTACACCTGTGCAAGCAAGGAGCAGACAGTTTCTCCCACAGAAAAGGTGGAAAATGGTGTCAAAGGTTTTACTGAAATCCAGGTAGACAACAATCCACAACCTTTCCCTCATCCAGTAATCAGGTCCTCTTATCAAAGAAAGAGGTGAACTAGTCAAGTAGGAACAGCTTATCATAAATCTATTCTGACTGGGCCTGATTGCCTGGTTGTCCTGTATGTGCCATGTGATGACACTCAGGCTGATCTGATCCATAACCTTTCCAGGCACTGAAGTAAGGCTGACAAGCCTGTAGTTCCCTAGGTCTTCCTTCTGGTCATTCTTGTGGGTGGGTGTCACATTTACTAAATTCCAGTCAACTAGGACCTCCCTGGTTAGGCAGGACTGATGATAAATGATGGAAAGCATCTTGGTGAGCACTTCTACCAGCTCCTTTGGGTAGATCATATCTGGTCCCATAGACTTGTGTAAGTCTCAGTGGTGTAGCATGTCACTAACCATTTTCCTTTGATAATGGGGGCTTCATTCTGCTCCTCATCCTTGTCTTCCATCTCAGGGTACCAGTCTTGTTATTAAAGACTGAAGCAAAGAAGGCACTGAGTACCTCAGTCTTTTCCTCCTCCTTTGTCATTGTGTTTCCCCCTGCATTCAATAGAGGATGGAGATTCTCCTTATCCCTCCTTTTGTTGCTAATGTATTTATAGAAACTTTTTTTATTGTCATTTATGGCAGAAGCCAGATCAATTTCTAGTTGGGCTTTGGCCGTGCTAATTTTCTCCCTGCATAACCACAGGATCTTCTTCTAGTCCTCCTAAGTTGCCTGCCCTTTCTTCAAAAGGCTATAAATTCTTTTTTTAACCTGAATTCCATCCAAAGCTCTCTGTTCATCCAGGCTGATCTTCCCCACTGGTTTGTCTTTCTGCATGTGGGGATTACCTGCCTTCAGGCTGTCTTTTTTGAAGAATGTCCAGTCTTTCTGGACTCCTTTGCCCTTCAGAAATGCCTCCCAATGAACTCTGTTGATCAGTCTCTGAAAGAGGTCAAAATCTGTCCTCCAGAGCTCCAAAATAGCAGGTCTGCTGAGTCCCATTCTTACTTCTCCAAGAACTGAAAACTAATTTTGTGGTTGCGGTACCCAAGAGAGACTCCAANAACATTTTGGGCCCAACCATCCAGCCAGATTTCTACCCAGGGAAGAGTACACCTGTGCAAGCAAGGAGCAGACAGTTTCTCCCACAGAAAAGGTGGAAAATGGTGTCAAAGGTTTTACTGAAATCCAGGTAGACAACAATCCACAACCTTTCCCTCATCCAGTAATCAGGTCCTCTTATCAAAGAAAGAGGTGAACTAGTNAAGTCCCCCATGAGACAAAGGGTTAGTGATTGTGAGACTTCTCTCAGCTGCTTATACAATATATAATCTGTCTTTTCATCCTGATTGGATGGTCTACAGCAGAATCCCACCATGGTATCTATCTTGTTGGCCTTCCCCCTTACCCATAAACACTCAACCATCTTATCACCATCATTAAGTCTAGACAGTCAAAACACTCACTAACATAGATGGGCTATCTCACCACCTCCTCTTCCTTATCTATGCCTTCTTCAGCTGCCAATAGCTGCACTCCAGTCATGGGNGATCTTCCCCACTGGTTTGTCTTTCTGCATGTGGGGATTACCTGCCTTCAGGCTGTCTTTTTTGAAGAATGTCCAGTCTTTCTGGACTCCTTTGCCCTTCAGAAATGCCTCCCAATGAACTCTGTTGATCAGTCTCTGAAAGAGGTCAAAATCTGTCCTCCAGAGCTCCAAAATAGCAGGTCTGCTGAGTCCCATTCTTACTTCTCCAAGAACTGAAAACTAATTTTGTGGTTGCGGTACCCAAGAGAGACTCCAACCATCACATCACCCACAATTCATGCTCTGTTTACAAACCACAGTGAAGCGCTTTCCTTAGTTGGCTCACTCAGAAACTGTGTCAAGATTTTTTTCTTCCACAAGTTCCAGGGACCTCATAAGCTGTTTCCTTTCTCCTCTATTTTATTTCTGGCAGACATCTGGTAAGTTGAAGTCCCCCATGAGACAAAGGGTTAGTGATTGTGAGACTTCTCTCAGCTGCTTATACAATATATAATCTGTCTTTTCATCCTGATTGGATGGTCTACAGCAGAATCCCACCATGGTATCTATCTTGTTGGCCTTCCCCCTTACCCATAAACACTCAACCATCTTATCACCATCATTAAGTCTAGACAGTCAAAACACTCACTAACATAGATGGGCTATCTCACCACCTCCTCTTCCTTATCTATGCCTTCTTCAGCTGCCAATAGCTGCACTCCAGTCATGGGATTCATCCTCCCAAGTTTCAGTAATGCCAACTATATCGTAATTTTCCTGCTGCCAATGGCTTCCAGCTCCTCTTGGTTGTTGTCCATTCTGTGTGCATTGGTTTAGAGCACTTCAGCTGGGCCGTCAACCATGTTCAAGTGCCATACCTTTAGTCCTTCTTGAACCCAGATGCTTCCATTAAATTGCGTGACAGTAGCACTCTTCATATCTAAGTATGAAATGAAGTTTGTGTAAAATCATTTCCATATCCAGATTTGGTTGTTTAAGAGAAAATATTGCAACTGAAGAGGCTGAGAGAAGCTGCATTTCCTTAGAATCTTATAAACTGGTGACAGTGCACATAGACATATAAGGGTTTTATTTTTTTTTTTTTTAAATTTGAATTTTGTTTTTATTACAGAGATACCAGGGCAAAAAGAATAGTGGCTCAGCTGCGGAAATGCAGATGTCATGAATAGAGCAAAACTGAATGAAGACTTAACTCAATGCATCAGACAAGGTTGTCTCTGTTTATAAGACTCTAACCCTGTGTTGTCTTATTTGGATATATTACAGTGAAGGAACTGCAGTGAAACGTGACACTGTCCATATTTTTTGGACCTTCTGTCATGATCTTACATGTCCCAAGATAACTAAATCAAGGTTATTAATTTTTTTAATTATGAAGGTTATTCATTCATTTAATTATACAGCAAAATATATCCCAATTGCTGTCTGAGGTAACTTTTTCATCTTTTCTAAAGTGTTCTGAATTACTGACAATCTCATTTAAAATTTGACCATTATAGTGCTGTGTATATAAATAAATATCACACAAAAAGAATTTCTTATTAGTCACTGTGTCTGACAGGGTCTGACAAAAATGATGTGTTCATACACATAAAGCCAAAGAGCAGATCTCCTGATAAATACAGTGAGTATTTCTCCATTTAGTTTTTTAAATAGGAGTAACTCTTCATGAGAAAGGTTTGGAATGGGAGTCTGAATGTGTAATGATCTAGGTCTTCAAATACACTAGTCATTAGCATTGTTTAAAATTAAAACCAGCCTGAAATCAAAGAGGTAGCATAACTGTAGGTCCTCTTCCTCTCAAATATTTATCTGTGTCGAAAGCAATTCCAAAAAACAATCAAGAGTAAAGCTTTTCTAATGACATTATTCTGTTTGTAAACAATTTTTCACATAAATCAAGGTTAGAGTTGTTGATGAAACCCAGGATTTGTGTTCAGTTGGAGTGTGAGAATAAAATGCTATATACAGATTCCTCAAATTTATCTTCCTTCCCCATTTAAACAACTTCCTCTCTCTCCTGCTGCATTTGTTTTACACTCACATGATTTCCAGAATGACTTCTTATGATTTTTTCCTACTTAGCTTCTATAGCTTTTTTCTATACTGCTTCTCTGTTATCAGAGGAGCAAGATAGTCTGTAAAGTCTACTCATAATCAGGGAACAAAAATTTCCATTGTTCTTGCCTCATATCAGGAGAGAATAAGCTAGGAAGAAAGATTAAGGCGGGGGATTAGTTTTTTTAGCAAAAGCAGACAAGCAAACAAACAAACAAAAAAATCAACCACCAAACCTGAGCAACACAAAATGAAACAAAAGAAAGCAAAAACCAGTAAAACAACTAAACTACATTTATGGTTTGGGTTTTTGGTCAGGTTTGAGAGCACTTGATTTCAGCTGATGATTCATGATTGAGCCAGATGGCACAAGTCTCTTAAGTTAATGATACATCTCAGCTGGTACCGTCTAAGAAGCTAGTTTCTGGTACGTGAGCATAAGGACAAATTTCTGGCTGTAGCAGAGGTGAACCTCAAATTAAAATATCTGGCTAAAACAAGAAAATTACTAGGAAAATGTAGAAGGACTTTTCATATTATTTTTTATGTCTGTTTTTTTTTTTTTTTAATCTGGATTTTTGATACTTTCATAGTTCATCAAGAGAGCCTGGGATCATGTTAATAGCTTGGATAGATAAAGAATTGGTATTAACAGAAAGCTAGACATCTGTTGGTACTTTTGCAAAAAACAGATCTCAGGAGTCAAAATTTCCTAGATTTAAATATTGCAACATATTTTGAGAACTGGAGGTAAACAACATCTTAGGTTGTTGAGTTAATGAGATTAGGCTTTTAGGCAGCAGACATTTGAAATTTCACTTGTCTTCTACATACCAATTCTTCATTTATTTTCCTTTTTTCTTTTAAAAATATGTGATAATTTTTGCAACAATGTAATACACAGAGAAATGGGAGGATCTGATGGCTGGTTAAATAATAAAGCACTTAATCATTTAGAGAAAGCTGTTCATTATATTACAGCATAGGGCAACAAAAAATATAGATACGTTTAAGTACTTTATTCAGAGAAGTAACTAATGAAAAAGTTGTCCTAATTTTTAACACCAGTTTCATTAACTCACTACTTACAGAAATTAAATTAATTGCAAATGCTTTGTTAACATACTGGTGGCCAGAATAGTCGCATAGCTTTGGCAGGTGCCATCATTTTCCCAATTTTCTCTTACCTGGGAAGTTATGACAAAAGGCCTTGCTGCGTTGTAATAGGGTTTTTTTGTTTGATTGTTTTTTAGGTTTTGGTTTGGTTTGGGTTGTTTTTTTTTTTTTTTTGATAAATATTCTGGTGAGTTAAAATCTTGGCTCTATATTATTTAATAATGTTATCAAAGCCAGAAGAAAATATATGGGTTTGCTGTTAAATTTTTAAAGGTAACAACAGACTAGCAGTGTTGTAAACTTTATTGGTGATACGTAGTGATTACTAAGCAGTGTGAGAAGGCGGGGACTTTTTTTTTTATCTGCTTACCTAAAAACACAAAACACACTGAAGATTTTAACAGGGTTTTTTTTTGAATGTCTATAAAACAGGGAATTGTAAGTTAGTTGCTACAGCTGAAAAAAAGGTGAAGCTTTGTTTTGACTGTTAATAAAAAACTGGATATCCATATTTTAAACTTACTTGGGCACACACGACAAATTCCACAGAAACAGAAGCCCAACATTCCATAACCCATTAATAAAATATATTTTTCCAGTCAATTTACCTTTCTAAAAGGAGGGTCCTTGAGGTGTTATACAGGAAACCCCTGAACATTTATGAAAATGGAAGAAAATTTCACATCAAAATCTGGGTTAAAAAAAAAAAAACTTAAAAGAAGAAATAAGAGAAATACTTTTTACAATGCTGAGTATCCTTCCAGTATAGCAGGAGATATGGTGGCATTTTTCATTGTTAGAGACAAAATTTATATTGACTTAAATACTATCAAGATTTGGCCTGGTACTCCTGGTCATTTTTCCACCCCTTCTGCCTCTAGAGATGAGCATCTTACTGTCATTGCTCAATTTATAGTCCTTTGCAAGGATGACATCAGAAAAGTCAGTGTTTCAATCAGATAAGTGTATAGAAATGTAAATTTTTATTTAAATCTTGGAATGGAAAAGACTGAGTTTTCTAGAAATGTTTATTTCCAGAAATAGATAGCATATCAAAGCCTAGATTTAAGAAATCGCTAGAAATGACAAGATCCCAAGACAAGACACTTTATCAATTCTTGCTTTTCCCCTACTCAGAAACTCTGATTTTCTGTCTATGAAGATAATTTAGAGCCATTACACATCAGGGAAAAATTACAAATAAAACAGGAAAAGAACTATAAATGGTGGATTGAACTGGTGAGGAAAACACATTTTTACACCTATGAAAAAAAAAAAGTGTCTTAGTGCAATTCAGATATAAGTTCAAATACACATGTTCAGAGGGATTATCAACCAGAAACAAAATTAACAACTTATTTTTCAAGACAAAGATCACAGAATCACAGAATTGTCAGAGTTGGAAGAGACCTCTAGAGATCATCTAGTGCAACTCCCCTGCTAAAGCAGGATTGCCCAAAGCGCATGACTCAGGACTGAAGCCAGGTGAATCTTGATGGTCTCCAGAGAAGGGGACTCCACAACCTCCCTGGGCACCCTGTTCCAGGGCTCTGTCACCCTCACTGCAAAGAAGTTTCTTCTCCGATTTGAATGAAACTTCCTGTGTTCCGGCTTGTACCCATTGCCCCTCATCCTGTCACTGGGAACCACTGAAAAGTGTCCAGTTGCATCCTTCTTCAATTCACCCTTCAGATACTTATAAGCATCAATAAGGTCTCCTGTCAGCCTTCTCTTCTCCAGTCGAAAGAGTCCCAGCTCTTTCAGCCTTTCCTCATAAGGGAGATTCTCCAATCCCTTAATCGTCTTTGTTGCCATACACTGAACTCTCTCCAGTAGTTCCCTGACGATCTGGAGAGATGTACTCTGTGGAACGGCTAGGATGAAACAAATATCTACAACTAGCATGTGCTTTCTGATGGGAATTGTTCTATTATTACTTTATAGAAAATGTTTTTTATAATCTAGTTTTAAGTAATGTTTTTATTCTAAGGTTTTCTGCTTCTGGTGTTTATGAAGCAATGCAGGTAACTTTACAGCAATTAACATTTCCTGTTTTATATAGTTTATTCAATATTTCTCATATGGTTCATGCTACATGTATATTTTAGGAATTTATTTAACCTGTTAATAGTTTATTAGTTAAGTTTGGTGTTTGTTAGTAATAGGTAAGCTGTCTGTCCAAAAAAAATCAGACCACATGTATGAAGCAAGAATGATAATTTTTCCTGTGGTAATAGACTCCTGCTGGTGAAAGAAAATGCAAATTATTATTAGTTCATATAGAGAAAATTTAAAATGTAAAATTAAATAAATATATTCTTTCATCACTAGATCTTAGAATTGCCTGTTAGATTGCAGGGTCTAAGATGAAGTTGCTTATTAATTGGAGGGTCTAAGTCTATTTAATAGGAAACTATTAATATAACAGAGTACTTAAATTATATAATCAGATTAATGTTCTTGGTCCCTTGACAAAACCCTGTATTCATTTCTGGACCATATTTAAACTCACCATTCAAAGATATTGAAGATTCTTACAGAATCATAGAATCATANACCAAAGTCGTTAAATAGCAGTGGTTCCAGTACTGGCCCCTGAGGAATACCACTCATTACCAGCAGCCACTTGGATATTGAGCCATTCACCACAACTCTGTGAGTGCATCCATCCAGCCAGTTTCTTATCTACCAAGTGGTCCATCTATCAAATCTATGACTTTCCAGTTTTGCGACCATAATGTCGTGAGGGCCAGTGTCAAACACTTTGCATAAATCCAAGTAGATGATGCCTGTTTTTTCTGCCCTTGTCCACCAAGTCTGGGGCAGTATCATAAAAGGCCACCAAGTTTGTCAGGCATGATTTGCCCTTGGTGAAGCCATGTTGGCTGTCTCAGATCAACTCCTTGTTTTCCATGTGCTTTAGCAGAGATGACAGGAGGATCTACTCCATGATCTTGCCTGAAGTGACTGGACTGTAGTTTCCTGGGTCTTCTTTTTTATCCTTTTTTGAATATTGAGATTCTGTTCTCCTTTTTCCAGTCAGCAGGACCTCGCCACATTGCCAAATGCTCAAATATGATGGAAAGTGGTTTAGCACCTTTGTCTGCCAACTCCCTCAGGGACCATGGATAGATTTTGTCAGGTCCCATGGACTTACACACTTTCAGGTTCCTTAGGTGGTCTTGAACCCAATCTTCTCCTACTGTGGACAGTTCTTCTTTCCCAGAGTCCCTGGTTTTGCCTTCCATGACTAGGGCAATGAAGTTAGAGCCCTTGCTGGTGAAGACTGAGGCAGAAAAGTAATTCAGTAGCTCAGCCCTGTACATATCCCGGGTGGCCAGGTCTCTTGCTTCCTTCTGGAGAGGGCCCACATCTTTCTTGCTCTTGCCTTTGACCCTGACATAACTATAGAAGTTTTTCTTATTGTCTTTGATGTCCCTGGCTAGATTCAGTTCTGTTTCAGCTTTCGCTTGCCTGATCTGGTTCCTGGCCACTTGGACAGTTTCTTTATATTCCGCTCAGTCTACTCATTTATCATTCTCTTTCCTTATGAGACACAAATGGCTGTGATGATAGAATAAATGCCTGCTTCAAAAATACTTTTTATATACTACCCACATTACTTTTGCCTATTTTCTTTGTGGCTTTTGAATCATTGAAAAGTGTATCAGGTACAACCCAGAGAGAAAAAAACTCACTCCAGACTTACAACACATGCAGTGCTTCAGCCATACCATTTCAGTCAGGAGATGTCCTTGCCTTCTGTTCCTAACATCAAATCTAGTCCTCCATCTTGCATAGTCAAGCCTCATTACTCCTGCTGGCAACAGGATTTTTTGCTGAGGACCATGCCCCACCCCTAACAAATGGAAATGGAATACAGTATAAAAATAGTCCACAGAATCATTCAGGTTGGAAAGGAAGAATCCTTTTCTTAAACAAGGCTTACATTTTTTTTTTAGGTGGTTTGGTGTGTTGTGGGTTTTTTGTTGTTTGTTTTTTTTGTTTAGTTGGTTTTTTTGTTGTTGTGTTTTTGTTTGTTTGTTGTTTTGTTTTTGTTTCCCCCCCCTATCTCCTTGCAATACCTGTGAATAAAAAACTGTAAGGTTTCTTTTTGGACAAAAAAAAATATTTCCTTGTTTTTTGTCACTCTGGTTCTCACTTGTTCTGTAACTTTTTTTGATTTCAACCTTTTCTTCTGGTAATTACATAATTAGTTGTATGTCTTCCACTTGAAATGACATGTTATTTCAGATGTTTTAAATTCCTGATGCCCATTTTAATGGGCAAAGTTACCCTCTGTTTTATACTCTATTTCATCTCCATATATCTATTTTCACCAAAACGGAATAGAACTCAATATTTCAAGTAATTTATACAACAATATCCTGAAAGAATGTTAAATAATTGAACAAAAATACAGGGGAAGAAATAAAAAGAAAAAGTGTGCAGCATGGGCAACAAACAGAAGGAGCTGGAAGCCCTTGTGCAGCAGGAAAGCTATGATGTAGTTGGCCTCACGGATATGTGGTGGGATGACATTCATGACTGGATTTCTGGCTACAAACTCTTCAGAAGAGACAGAAAAGGAAGGAGAGGAGGAGGGATGGCCCTGTATGTTAAGGAGGATTATGAATGTCAAGAACTAATTGAGGGAAATAGCAGAGTTGAGTGCCTATGAGAAGAATCAGTCTGAAATTGTGGTGGAAGTCTGCTACAGACCACCTAACAAGGATGTAGAGGTAGATGAAATG
>VXBJ01006959.1:0-68786 GCA_013400055.1 Nycticryphes semicollaris
TGGTGGTGGCTCTAAAAGACGTCTGTAAAAGAGATGAGGAGTCAGTTTAGTTCAGAGTCTCTATTTATATAAACTTATTTTTCTTTGCCGGCTTTTTTTTATCGATCTATTTTCTTTGGATAGCCATGAATTAAAGTTTGCAGCATGACCTTAGGGAGGCTTGATGTGATCTGTAAACAACGTAGTGTATTTATGTGGGTAAATGTCACCTTGAAATTTATCACTTGCTCATGAATAACATTCTTCCTTCTCACCCACTTCTCTGGAATGATTATTAGACATGAAGCTGAATTAGTGGCTTTAGTAACTTTGCTGGTAATGGGATTAACGATTCCATATTCCATGAAGACGCTCCTTCCAGCTGAAAATTTGAAATTAAAATAATGCTTATATCGGTGTTCCTGCTCCTGCAGGGGGATTGGCCTAGATGATCTTTCAAGGTCCCTTCCAATCCCGGAAATTCCGTGGTCTCGTTGCTAAAATCCTGTGCTTTTCAATACTCCTGATATGTAATCCTTTAAAAAAATAAAAAGTAAAGTGATACCATATAGCCGTTATCATTCTTATTTATTCAGGATCAGGTTTTTTTAGCTGAATTTCTTATACTGCCTTCAGAGCTGTGATTGAAACTTTAAGGATACCATACTAAAATAGGGAAGTGTCTATATTTGCCAATATTTCTATTTTTATTTCTTTATTTCTATTTTTCCAAATTTTAACTTTAGGAATTAATTTCTTTATTCTGGAGTTTGTGTTTACGTTTCTTCTGGGGGGGGGGGAAGGGCAGTTGCTGGTTGCAAATGACTTGATTAGTTCCCAGAAATGCAGGGAGTGGGTTTGCCGAAAGGCTTTAGGATGTTGGGTAATTATAGAATGCTTTTTCTGATACATATCTTGAAGAGTAATACTTTCCCAGATGGATCCTCATGATATCCTATTGGATGGAAAACATGTATTATAGTAGTTATAACTACAGCAGTATATTTGATCTATAATTAAATTTTGGGTTGTTTTCAGTAGTAGTACATGATATGACAGAATAAATCTGTTCATATATAATATGCGTTTTAAACTAGCTACGTAAAATTCACCCTAGACACTAGAATTGTCTTAATAACTTTTTCTTTCTTGTAAAAGGGATCTTTTTTTCTTTTTCTTTTTTTTTTTGGTCAATTGGTGCTGATGAATGTTGTAGAAGGTTGAGTTTTAGAGCGTGTTACTGCGGTAAAATGCCATCAAAAAAAGTTGACCTGAATCCTGCATCAGTCATTTTTGTGACCTGTGTGTTCCTTCCTCATTAGAACTACGCAGCGCTGATACAGCAACAAATTAAGGAGGACAAACAAAAATTGAGAGAAAAGACTGTGTATGGGATCCGGCTCACAGAAGAAAATCTTAATGACTTCCGCGATGAGCAGATTGGGCAGCTGAAGGAACTGATGGATGAAGCTACCAAACCTCATAAAAAAATCCCTGTTTCTAAAGACTCAAAACACAAAACCTAAAAGGGTTTTAATACTGTTTTAACGCACAGGGAAGCACTTGGGAACGTCCTTTCCCAGTTGGACTTTACTGTGGTTTCTGTGGAATAATGGATGCTGCTGATGCCATAACTTGTCTGAAACGGATGTCTCTGGCTATTGGGCTTTCTATGCAAGAGTAAATGTTAAAATGGAATAATTAAAATAATTTTATGTTGTGATATCTTTTTCTCCCTAATATGTGATGGGTTGATCGTGGCTGCATCCAGGTGCCCACCCAGCTGCTCTGTCACTCTGCACCTCAGCAGGACGGGGCGGGGAGAAGATAAGATGGAAAAAAAAAAACCCTCGTGTCAAGATAAAGGTGGTTTAATCAAACAGAGGAGAGTGAGATGTTGGGAAGAACTTCTTTGGTGTGAGGGTGGTGAGAGCCTGGCCCAGGTTGCCCAGAGAAGCTGTGGCTGCCCCATCCCTGGAGGGGTTCAAGGCCAGGTTGTTTGGGGCTTGGAGCAACCTGGTGTGGTGGGAGGTGTCCCTGCCCAGGGCAGGGGGTGGCACTGGATGATCTTTGAGGTCCCTTCCAACTCTAACCATTCTATGGTTCTGTGATTCTTGACACGTACCTTCTGCCAGCATTTGGTACCTGAGAACCTCACACTGAGGAATGATGGTGCTGGGAAACCCTCCCCTTTGAACCAGAGGAGCAATTTAACTGTAAATACTGACGCAGATCCAATGGCTGGTGTTAGGAGTGCCAATAACGGCGCTGTGAATGATCTGCCGCGGCTCTTGGAGGTTACAAACCTGCTGGAAAAGCGCTGGCTTTGGTGGGAATGCTTTTTCAGCAGGCTTAAGTGCCCACAGCTCTGCTTCGTGAACAGACCCGACAGTACTGAGTCCTTCCAGCTTTCACAGTGGTTCATGTCTACCAACGAAGGCACGTGAAGATCAGAGAATTAAGTTTTATGTGGATGCAACCGTTATGTGAGTATAAAGTGTGCTTTGTTCATTGAGAGCTGTAAGTCAGTTTATAAATTGAATGTGTAAATGACTAAGCACTGAGTGGTTTTGCCACTTGCAGCAGTGTGTGTCATGAGCACGTCAGGTGTTTCCACAGGCCCATTTATGTGATATATCATAGAATGCTTCCCCATCCCCAACCGCTCGTCTCCATCATCCACCTCTTCAGGTTGTCATGATTTGGGACACTGTGCCTTCCCACAGTGGGAACTGACCTGTTGGAGAGCAGCGTAGGGGAAAGGGACCTGGGGGTCCTGGTAGACAGCAGGATGACCATGAGCCAGCACTGTGCCCTGGTGGCCAGGAAGGCCAATGGCATCCTGGGGTGTATTAGAAGAGGGGTGGTCTTCTATTATAAGAGTAGGTGGAGAGAGGTCCTCCTCCCTCTCTACTCTGCCCTGGTGGGACCCCATCTATACTATTGCGTCCAGGTCTGGGCCTCTCAGTTCAAGGACAGGGAACTGCTGGAGAGAGTCCAGGGCAGAGCCACAAAGATGCTGAAGGGAGTGGGGCATCTCCCATAGGAGGAAAGTCTGAGGGAGCNGTGTGTTTGTTCGTCTAGAAACAGCATCCAGAACCATCCAGAAACACCACATGGAGATGGTGGGGGACAAGTAAATCAATCGGATGGAACTGGCTTCTGTTTTATCATCTTTTTCTCTCTTCACATCGGCTCTGTGAAGGCACAGCTGGCTCCCAAAGTGAGAGGTGGCCTTCTGGCTCTTTGTGAACATATTCTGCAGCCTCCATGCATTAAGAGCAGCCTGGCGGAGGGGGTAAGGACTTGTTGTCCACTGGCAGTGATTTAAAGCCTGCCTAATTGGCTTTCAGAATCAAAAAACCCAAAGAGAAGCGAGATGCCAGGGGACACACTTCACAGGAATTTACTAGTTCGATCCCTAATCCCGAACTGCAGTAGGGATTTCATTAGTTACTGCAATAAAAGCTCTCTAATAGCTATAGAGTGAGACAACGCAAGCAAGGAATATCGACCTGGAATGCCAAGGGGGTACTTGGAGTTAGAGGCAATCCTGTAAAAGCTATTTAGGTGTTATTGACATCCTACAGTGTGGGTAGTTATTTTGAAACCAATATTCAGCAAGTTTATAAGCCAAAACATAATTCCCCCCATTTCAAAAAACCTGGGTGCGCTCTAAAAGTCCGTGTAAAAATCAATCTCCAATGAAGGAAGTATAAAGCAGCTCCTGAGAGAACATTGAGAGAACTGTGAGAGGGATCTGGGAGGTCCTTGAAACCCTGGAATCTCTTCAGATGCCAGGTGCGAAGTTAAGAAATTGGTACTACCCTTGAGGTCAGTTGGTTTCGTGTCTCGCTGGGAATTCTGGTGCTTTTCCTCTGCGGTGCGGTGCTGGCAGAGCAGGTCACTCATGGACTGGAGCCGCTGTCTCCTTTGCTCTTACCTGCCACAAATCTGTGCAGCTCACGGGTGAGCAGGGAGCCCAGAGGGGCTTCTGAGAGCAAATCCCCAACTTTGCAGGATTGAAACCTGCTTTGCCAACTTTCCCTGAATTGTGATAGGGCGTGAATTCCCAGGGAAAGAACTGCCTCTTGGCCCATCTTGTTTTCTTGGTTATTCCTATCAAGTTGGGGTGGGTGGGTGGTGGGTTTGTTTTAATTCTGCAAAGTTGAAATTTCCCTCTGGTATGGAAATCCCAGATGACCTTCACATTTCACTTCGCTTAACTCGGCCCTTTATTACCGTAAGAACCACTTGATGAGTTAAATATGGTGGCTATTTCTTTTGAAGTTCAGGAAGAGCTACAAAAACTAATGGCAAGGGTTCTTAAGACCGCTATAAAAAAGTTCCTGTAAGTAACTAAGATGTTAGAAACCTGAAAATGCCTGAGCTATACTCTAGAAAAAAGAAAAGAGGCTTAGAAAATGAGTGATGACATTGCTTTCTTCTGAACATAATATAGGTAGTGAGGTCTCGGTGCAGCTCTGTGCCTGTGTCACGTGAACCTTACGCGTGATTTATAATCACTTCTGGGTCTCATCACTGTCCCATAAGCCCTGCTATGAAATCAAACCAATCACTGTGTAATTAGTTACGGGGTAGTCATTTGTGAGAGCAAAACATTGTTTCCTGCCTAAAGGGAGCTGGGGAGAGCTGTAAATATGAAATGCCAGCGCTACCCGTGGGATTCAACTGCTGTGATCCGGTACCTGCCATGAGTAGTGTCATGGGTTGCTGTAGCATGGATGTGTTGGGAACTCGAGGTGCAATGTGCAGCTGTGGTTAAAAGCTGAACCCCACTTCCTGCCTTCTGTTTGGCTTCTTTCTAAATCAGGTTTCACTGGAGGGAGCGCCCCTTGCAGCATCCTCTGGGTGCCAGTGGGGAGCAGGGAAACATCCCCATATGGGAAAGGGGGACCCATCTTCAGGGCTGTTCCCCAAGGTTCCTGCTCCCAGTACTTCCCCAGGGCACTGTGAGACCAGCTTCGAGGGGCTTGGGACAGCCACTTCCATCCTCTGGCACAGCAAGGAAGGGCACCTCTGGCACAGCACAGAAAGCCATCGAGGGAAATCCTAATGTTATCCTGCAGGGATTTTCTTGTTGCCCTTGGGGGGCTGAGGTATGGACTGCAAAGTGTTCACTTCTTCATAGAATCAAAGAATCACAGAGGGGTTTGGGTTGGAAGGGACCTTAAAGACCATCCAGTGCCACCCCCTGCCCTGGGCAGGGACACCTCCCATCACATCAGGTGGTTCCAAGCCCCAAACAACCTGGCCTTGAACCCCTTCGGGGATGGGGCAGCCACAGCTTCTCTGGGCAACCTGGGCCAGGCTCTCACCACCCTCACACCAAAGAAGTTCTTCCCCACATCTCAGCTCCATCCCCTCACTTTTAGTGTCATACCCTTTCCCCTCATCCAATAGACTTGATGATCTCAAAGGTCCCTTCCAACCACAAAGATTCTGTGATTCTGTCCCATGACTCCCTTCCCTGATCAAGAGTCCCCCTCATCTCTCCTGGAGCCCCTTTAGGGACTGGAAGGGGCTCTAAAAGCTCCCCGAAGCCTTCTTTTCTACAGGCTGAATCCCCCCAACTGTCTCAACCTGTCCTCCCAGCAGAGGGGCTCCAGCCCTCCCAGCATCTTTGTGGTCTCCTCTGGCCCCACTCCAACAGGTCCNTCACTTTTAGTGTCATACCCTTTCCCCTCATCCAATAGACTTGATGATCTCAAAGGTCCCTTCCAACCACAAAGATTCTGTGATTCTGTCCCATGACTCCCTTCCCTGATCAAGAGTCCCCCTCATCTCTCCTGGAGCCCCTTTAGGGACTGGAAGGGGCTCTAAAAGCTCCCCGAAGCCTTCTTTTCTACAGGCTGAATCCCCCCAACTGTCTCAACCTGTCCTCCCAGCAGAGGGGCTCCAGCCCTCCCAGCATCTTTGTGGTCTCCTCTGGCCCCACTCCAACAGGTCCATGTCCTTCTGATGTTGGTGGCCCCAGAGCTGGAGGCAGCATTTGAGGGAAGGGGGAGGGGTGTCTCTGCAGCGCGGAGCAGAGGGGTAGAATGCCCCCCTCGTCTTGCTGTCCATGGGATGCGGCCCAGGGATGCAGGGGGCTCTGTGGGCTCCAAAGCACGTTTTCTTCCCTTTGCCAACAGAGCTTTGGATCTTCCTCCTTCCAGGCTTTGGACCACAGGACTTGCAGCGCTGTTGGTGTGCACCATTCAGTTGTGGCTATCTGAAACAATTTATAGCACTTGGCATCTTCCTATGAAATATTTATAGAGGTACTATATCCTGGTGAGTTCTATTGCTGGCTCATGCAATTCGGGTGATAAAAATGCCCGTTTGTAATCTGCAGAAAAGCAGAACCCGTCAGCACTGGAGAAATAAGATTTGCAGCCGGCAGTGCCATCGAGTAGCTGGAATCCAGGACACTGTTCCTCCCATAAATCCCAGATAGCAGGGGAGAAGGTGGCAAAGTTCACTTGGTCCATTGGGCTGGTACTGCTTGTGCCAGGGGTGGACACCCTCAGCCCGAGAATGAACCTGGACCAGAGACAGATGGTGGCCGAGGTCAGACAGCCACAGGAGAAACCCCTCTAAAAGCCACGGACCAAATACATCCACAGCCTCATCCTTCTCTGAGGAAGACACAAATTGCAAGGATCTGTAATGCCTGCCTAGAGGCAGGAATGATATTTCCTTTGGTTAAAGGGAACTTTCCTGTTCCTTGGGCACAGCCATAAATGCTGGGGCAGAAAAAAAAGCTCCCAGGAAGGAGTTTTCATCCGAAGGAGAACCGAGCTATGAAAGTGTGTTCAATACAGCTGTGGTTTTCTCTTTTAACTGCAGGACAGGACTCCGAGGGATGCAAAGAAGGAAAGGCTTGAAATGAAAGTCTTCCTTTTCCATGGAGATTTTTAGCTCTTCCTCTGTGCATTAGTTTTTCCTTCCTTGGAAGTATGTCATTGTGCCAGCAGCCCCTGGGACTGCCCTGGCAGCCCCCATCCCACAAGGAAAGGAGGTGGCGGTGGGTCAGTCTCCTCCTTGCTGCTCAGTCCAGCCGTTCCCTGCTCCCAGGACACGCCTGTGGGGCAGAGCTGACTTTGGTGGAGACACTGGCTGCAGCCAACTACCCCCATGTAGGACCTTTTGAGGAGGCATCCCCGGGGACCTTACAGGGATGCTGTTGGTTGGTGGGCCTCTAGTCAAAACTGCCCCCAAGAGCCAAGGGTGTTTGTGCTCCTAGTGCTCAGTTGGAAGCAGACCAAGCTCTTCCCACAGGTAAGTTTGCTAGATTTGGAGAAATGTGCAATAATTTCAGGATCATCCTTCTCCTAGTGTGGCCTTACATGAAGTTGTCTTCAAATTCCTCTTTGAATCCAGTATAAATCCAGCACAGGGTGACTCATCGTTGAAATAATAATCACTAAGATGCACGTAGTTCAATCTCTCAGCACATGAAGAAGTGATGAAACTTGCTATCATCAAAGCAGACCAAGTTTGTTCAGAAGAAAAAATAATTCTGTTATTTTTGTACAAATTGGTATAATGAGCTGTCTCTGTGCTATTATCTCTGAGCTTTAACTAGCTCTATTATGCAGGATAATACTCAGAATAATTATTACTTACCCTCATGTACATACATTGAGTAATAAAATAATTAGACCTTTTAAAACAGAGGATAGAAAAGATTCCATTTACTGTAGTTCTGACTTTCTGATTATAAGGTTGGAATAAATAATGTGATAGTTTATCAGTGTGTCAAGCCACTAAATGCTGGATTTATGGATATTGGTACAGGCTGTGCGTAAGGGGTGTATTTTGTCAAACTCCAGCATGAGCAGTGATTTGTAGAAGGATGTGAAGGATATGGGCTGTGGAAGTTCAGAGGTGGATGAAGGCTGCAGAGAACAGCACCCTCTTTCTAAGAGCAAGCAGAGAGGAGTGGGGAGCCTGAATGTGGCACCCTCACCCCCCATGGCTGTTGGCCCAGGAGCAGGAACTGGGGGGTGGCAGGAGGCTGACTCTCTCCAGCCCCAAAGGGCTCTGCAGAGCCAGGAACCAAATCACACACAGGGGTTAGGGATTGTCTTTTAACAGGATTGCAAAAGCAGACAGACCCTGGGGGTCATCAAAGCCTCCTTACTGTACTGGGTCCAAAGGAAGTGGAATCGATGGGAAGTGAATCGTAGTATCACAGAATCACAGAATTGCCTGGGTTGGAAGTAACCTTTCAGATCATCGAGTCCAACCATCAACCTCACTCTGATAAAGCCCATCACTAACCCATGTCCCTCAGCATGATGCCAACCCGGCTTTTCAATCCCTCCAGGGATGGGGCCTCAAGCCCTGCCCTGGGCAGCCCATCCCAAGGCTTCAGAACCCTTTCCAAGTAAAAAATTGTTCCTAATCTCTAATCTGAACCTCCCCTGGTGCAACTTGAGGCCTTTTCCTCTTGTCCCATGGCCTGTTCCTTGGGAGAAGAGACCGACCGCCTCTGGCTACCCCCTCCTTTCAGGGAGTTGGAGAGAGCGAGAAGGTCTCCCCTCAGCTTCCTTTTCTCCAGGCTGAACACCCCCAGTTCCCTCAGCTGCCCCTCATTGAGATTTACTCTCCCGACCCTCACCATCCCTGTTGCCCTTCTCTGGACCAACTCCATCCCCACAATGTTCTTCCTGTCACGAGGGGAAATGGCTACTGCAGAAGACAGTATTAAAATGTTGTAGTGGGGGTGGGTGGCACTTCAAGCTTTCCCTTTTCAGCTGTTGTTCATCATTTTCCAGAATTGCATTTCTATATGTCATATGCCAAATGCTCTTTCCTTCTCTCACACTCCTGACCAGAGCCAGGCTGGTCAGACCTTTATCCTTGTGCCTGAGTGTTCTCCACTTGCCGTCTCAAGAGCCTGACCTTCCCCTCTTGCAACGGTCCTGAGGAACAGTTACCTGTTTCTCAATGGCAGTGATTTTAAGGGGGTAAGGAGGAGATTGTTTGCTTGCCGGGTGTTTTAGGAACACCTCAGGAATAACCAAACTCTGTCAGATAATGAAGAGAAATCAATTAATCTCCTGCTCTTTTGCAAATCCCAGACACGGGGTTAATCACGCAAATGATTAGGAACTCTGAGCAGACTTGGAGGAAGATTTTAATTCTGTTTGTTGAGAGCTGTAAACGTAATTGATTTACATTTTTTCTCCAATAAGTTAATTTGAGAGAGTGTTCCCATTGTGGATAATATCAGATCCAGGGCTATACGACTTACAAATCTCCCTGACTCCACTGGAGAAAATACAGATCACTCCTTGCTGCAGGAAGATGAAAAGGGTGAAGGCTGATGACTGGCAAATGTTGGCTTCCTGTAAACAGAAATTACCAAATCTGACAAATGCTATACATTAGCAGTGTAACACAAGAAGCAACATGCTCTCCATTACCCCTGATAAGTTAATGGATCAGTGCTGAAATAAAAAAAAATAATGAAAAATGAAAGAAAATCTTTGGAAGCAAAGTCTCCAGCTTGATTCAGTTTAGTTTTGGATGTAAAAACTTCTGTTTCCTGTAAATGCTGCAATTAACGTTGGGGTATGAAACATTTTTCCATTGCAAAATGTTGACTGGCTGAAGATGAAGTTCCCTACAGAAGGGCAAACCTTTAGATCAAATGGTGTTTTAATGTGGTTACTATGAAGGTGCAAGTAGCTGCTGCTCTAAATTTGAATCTTTCTGGACTAAGTCTCTCGGGGAAAAAAAAAAATAAGGAGAAAATAATAATTCTGAAATGCATCTAAAAATGCTGCTTCTTCACTACGAAAGACAGGATGGGTGCTTCCTGCCCCATCCAGTGAATTTCATGGATGAATGCCATTTTGGACGCCACTGTGGCGCTAGGATGTGTGGGACAGAAGCCATGTGAATGGAGCTGGGATGGGTGCCCAGAGGGTGGGCAGGTGGTCTCAGCTCCTTCTCCTTTGTGAAAGCTGCCATGAGAACATTCTCCAAAGTTCTCTCCCCCAAGTTCTACCTCCATCTTTCCAGAGGCAGAAAACACTAATTACTTCTTCGCTGAAGGATCTTGGCCAGGACACTCAGAAACAACAGAGCATGAGCTGTCATGAGAAGTGGAGGACTATTAAAATTTTGCTGTGAAATGCAGATTAATGAAATGTGAGCTTTGTGTTGAGTTAGAAAAGAAACGGAAAAGGACCTTGCACTGTAAAATTGCACCTGAAGTCAGTGGTGACTGACTGTTAGTTACAGGGTTAAATGTGGTGCAGATATTATAGTCAAGGACTTGGCCAATATTGCTGTCCCAAGGCAGACACAGGCCCCATCCTTTCCCATTTCCTAGCAATATCCAGTGATTTCTTTCTAAACTTTACGTCCTCAGAGATGTGAGAATAATTGCCGCACCCTGTTGTGGAATCCTAGGATCCAGACTGGCTCAAATTAGATAAAGAAGGTTCTCCAGAAGCTCAACCATCTCTGCAACAAGCAGACTGTGTTTCACCCTGGGTTTTTTTTTTCCCCACACTGTATCAGCTCTGCTTAAGATGAAGAGCTTGGATGGGACCTAATTTCCATTGTGAAAACTCATCATGCCCTTGGAAAACATGATCCTGATTCAGTATCGATTAGAATCACAGAAACATAGAATTGCCTGGGTTGGAAGGGACCTTTCAGATCATCGAGTCCAAGTGTCAACCTCACTCTGATAAAAGCCATCACTAACCCATGTCCCTCAGCATGATGTCAACCCGGTTTTTCAATCCCTCCAGGGATGGGGCCTCAATCCCTTCCCTGGGCAGGCCATTCCAAGGATTCAGAACCCTTTCAGGGTAAAAATTGTTCCTGATCTCCAATCTGAACCTCCCCTGGTACAACTTGAGGCCATTTCCTCTTGTCCCATGGCCTGTTCCTTGGGAGAAGAGACTGACCCCCCCTGGCTACCCCCTCCTTTCAGGGAGTTGTAGAGAGTGAGAAGGTCTCCCTTCAGCCTCCTTTTCTCCAGGCTGAACACCCCCAGTTCCTTCAGCCTCTCCTCATTGAGACTTACTCTCCAGACCCCTCACCAGCTCCATTGGCCTTCTCTGGACCCGCTCCAGCACCTCAGTGTCTTTTTAGTGGTGAGGGATCCAAAATTAAATCTCAGGTTTATAGCCCTTTGCTTTGTTTCACAGCCCTAAGCTCCCCATTTTTTTTTCCATATATGAGCAAACTTTTTTTGGCACCTGATGGTTCTGATGTCACTGTGCAGGGAGCTGGGGGCTCGCGTCTTCTGAAGCTGCTCTGAGTGCTTGGCTGGATCAAAGAGCTGCAGAAGTTCCTGGTTTGGCTCACTAAGCCTCACGTTGTGCTCCCTGGGAAAAGGCAGATGCACGTTGGCTGCAGAGATGGGATCGTCTCCCCTGTAACTCATTCATCAGCGCTTTCTGACGGGACAATATTTCATCGATGGGAAAGAAAAAACATTTTTAAAACTGTCCTTCACGGGCTGAGCCGTTGCCCCGGGCAATTCATCAGAGTGATTCATTGCAGTTTCATTACTGTTGGGAAGGACTCTCTCCACTGCTCCAGACCTTTGTGTGCTACTATTTGTCAGGTGGGGTGGGCTGGATTCCTCCACAGAGAACCTGGTGTTGGTAGGATAGAGAGACATATAAAACCGTGGAATTACTGATTACTTTCCTCCCCAAATTCAGATGAATTTGTTCAGACAGATGAATGCACATGGCATGCCTGGTTAATCAGTTTTTAAAAGTGGACTGGTTTTTGTGTGGCTGAAAGCACTGTGTTTGCTCACGCTCGGTCCAAGAGCAGCTCTGAAGGATGCCAGCTCTCGTAACATTTCAATTTTCAACCCATGCCTTAGAAATTCTGGCGATCTGCTAGATGAGTAGGTGTCATATTTGCTCTTTTTGTTGCTTTGTGGTATCCGCTGCTTTTTATCCATAGTTTTCCTAATCTTTTGAGACAGCAGAACATAAGCTCTGGAAACAAGGGTTGGCAAACCGTAGGGCTCTCTGCTCAGCTCAGCTAGCTGTAAAACCCAGAAAAGACTTGGGAAAAAATATGCTGAAGTACCCGTCCTGTCACCTCCTCCTCTAGTTCATCATTTGCTCCCCCCGTGTAAAGTCAGCCCCGAAGTTTAACTCATGTGGAGAAGTGCTGATGGGACGGTCACATCCCTGGACCAAAGGTGTTCCCAGCCAAGCTGCCGGGAACACCAGCGCTTACCCCTGAGGTTGGGGGCCACCCCTTGAAGGAAAAACACCCATCTCCACGCTTGCCCCAGCCTTCGAACAACTGTTGTTTAAAAGTTTCCGTTATCTAATTCATTTTGGTGACTTCTCAGATCATTCAGACTTTCACTTCATAATTTACTTATACTTTTATTTTTGTTTTTGTTTTTTGTTTTTTTTTTAAAGGTAATCATTCTTGAGAATCAAAGAAGCCATTTCATTTTTGGACCAAACAAAATGTCTGGATAACAGATTGCCCAAAACTTGCTTGGTTTGGGGTTTTTTTCCATTTCAGCCAGGGATCCAAAAACTGGGCATACTGGAGATGCTTGATGGACTTTATCAAGCCTGTCTGTTTCTCGTAATGACAGACAGGGTAAATGCTTGCAAGGCTAAATTTGGAAGGAATCTGTGTTTTTTTTGGGTGCAACACGCTGTACAGCTTCATGGATGAGATGAAAGCATCCTCAGGGGGGATGTGGCAGCATGTGACAGCAGAGGCATGAAAGCCACCTTGCTCAGCACAAGCAAGGAGGAGATAGAAGACTCTGTACATAAAAATTGGGAGAGGGTAAAGGCTCAAATACAGGGTGGGGGAAGCAGATGACTGGGATCAGTAAACGGTTGTGTGTGTTTCACTGAATTTCTCACACAAACCCCAGCCTCTGCCAGAGCCTGGAGGTGGGGAAATAAGTGGAAGTTACCGGAGGTTGTGGGCAGCAGTGAGAAACAGAGACTGCAGCACTTGCAGGGACTCTTGGCCAGAGTTTTGCTTGAAAGAGAGGGAAAAGATTGAAAAGTTATCTCAAGAAAGAAAATCATGCTTGCAGGGCCTTTAGTAGCCTAGACATTTGCGTGGGTGAATTCTGTCCTTGAAGAGCTTGACTGGAATGAAGGAGAAGTAAACTGTACCCTTGGGTCTGCTGCTGGTGAAGGTACGATAGTGCAGGGCTGTACAGGAACCTGGGAGAAAAAACCTGTTCCAGGCAAAATTCCAGCCTTGGCAATACTGGTGAGTGGGGAAGAGATTGCTTTTGCCTCCCTGGTTTGGGGTTGTTTCATGCTGTGGGCAGGTGGCACTGTCGTCTCTAGTGATAGGAGATGTCCCAAGGGGAGTGTGCGCTGGATTTTATAGCTGAGCGTGTAAATGAGAGAAAGGGAAAAGCCTACTGAGCACTTGGGCAATGAGGGGAGAGGCAGAGGGGCATACTTTGGTCTGGATGAAACGCTTACAGTTCCTCTAAAATCAGTAAAATGGTGTATGAGAACAGACAGTTCCAGCTACATTTCCTGTTTAAAGTCAGTAAGCAAAGTCAAGTTTTGGTGATTATCTCTGAGCAGCTCTGTTTTGTACAATCTGAGATTCATTCAGTTTTCCAGCATAATGGCACAGTTGTGTTCTCCAAAAATGTACATATGTATAATTTTTTCTTCTTTTTTTTTTTTTTTTTAAAGTTAATTGAATTTCTCACTAATCATGAGCTGAAGTAAGTAACCTGCAGGATGCAAGCAATGTTGTATATTTAATAAAGTCTGAAGGAATAAATAATAGACCTTTTATGAGAGGTTACTCTTGAGTAAAGAAAAGATATTAAAGTGATGTCTTTATTCAATTTCTAAACAAATGATAGATACTGAAAATGGGATGCACCCTTTTAACCTAATGCACTTTGGTGCTTTACAAGCAGAAGAGCATTGTGTTTTCTACTGTCAAACAGTGCTATACAACTGACTGAAAAACAACAGGAAAAAAAGGCCTTAATAAAAATATCTTGGAAATACTATGCTCTTAGTTACAAAATGTTTCTGGTATTTTGCTGGTGTTGCTCCACCCAGCCTCTTCCACTCAGATTTTTCGCAAGAAATGGTGGTTTATGCCATCATGAGAAACAGTATTACTTTAGTCTTTGATAGATAGCTACCTTTTAGATGACTCCAGACAAGATTTACAGAAATGGACAGGAGGTTGCTATATATTAAGATCCCTAATTACTCATACTTAAGCTGGTATCAATAAGCACTGGATAATAATCACTGGCAACTACCAATTTCTAACTGTAAGATCTCATTCAGATAAAGTCCCGTGGAATTAAGTGGCATTAAAACCTGTGCTTCACCTAAAATGTGCATTTTTGTCTGAATAGGGGTGGTTTGCAACCCATCCTGCAGTATCTCCCTTGGGTATGACTGTGGCACTGATGTATAATTTTGCTTCTTGATGGAAATAGTTCTCCCAACTCCGATATCCTAATTTACATTTCTTTTAGTAGCAGGTGATTCCCGGTGTTAGTTCAGTTTCTGAAAGAGGATTATTTTTTTGTTTGTTTCTTCTGGTGTGGAACGATTGTTAGAATTAATATCTTGAGTAACTAGGGAAAAAGATGATGAGGGAAAGTACCTCAAGTCAGGTATGGATGTTGTGGTTAAGCTGACAGCAAAACCAGTGTATCCTGAGTCTCAGTCACCTGTATGAACCTATTTTTGCTTCCCTCATCGCCCCCTCAGGTGCAGATTTGGATTGTGTCATTGCCACAGTCAGACCTTCCCCACCCACCCTTTCCCGAGATGTCAGCTAAGCCTGAGCAAATGCAGACAAAGTAAAATTAGACCAAAACACTTAAGTGAGGGGAACCCCCCCCATCTTTGTGCAGTTTTTAAGAATCAGAAATGAAAAGCAATCTCTTCAGTCCGATGCATTATATAGATTGAATGTCAGCATAACAGAATATAAACTGTGAGACCTGTGACTCCGTTTGTACGTGCCATATAAGAAGAATAATCATACAGTCACGGAATGGTTAGAGTTGGAAGGGACCTTAAAGATCAGCCAGTTCCCACCCCCTGTCCTGGGCAGGGACACCTCCCACCACACCAGGTTGCTCCAAGCGCCCTCCAACCTGGCCTTGAACCCCTGGGGCTGCCACAGCTTCTCTGGGCAACCTGGGCCAGGCTCTCACCACCCTCACACCAAAGAATCTTTCTAGTATCTAATCTAAATCTCCCCTCTTTCAATTTAAAACCATTACCCCTCGTCCTATCACTACATTCCCTGACAAGGAGTCCCTCTCCAGCTCTCCTGTATCTTCAGATACTGGAAGGCTGCAATAAGATCTCCCCAGAGCCTTCTGTTCTCCAGGCTGAACAGTCCCAGTTCTCTCAGCCTGTGCTCACAGGAGAGGTGCTCCAGCTCATCTCTGTGGCCATCCACTGGAGCTATTCCAACAAGTCCATGTCCTTCTCATGCTGAAGGCTCCAAAGCTGGACACAGTACTCCAGGTGGGGTCTCACCAGAGCAGAGTTGAGGGGTAGAATCACCTCCCTGGACCTGCTGGCCACACTTCTCTTGATGCAGCCCAGGATGGGGTTGGCTTTCTGGGCTGCCAGCACGCACTGCCGGCTCATGGTGAGCTTCTCATCCACCATCACTCCCAAGTCCTTCTCCTCAGGGCTGCTCTCCAGCCATTCTCCACCCAACCTGCTTTGTGACTGGGAATGCCACATCCCAGGTGCAGGACCCTACGCTAAGTCATCCAAAGGCACCCTTGGAGATCCTTTATCTCTGCTATGAGCTAGTGTTACCGCCTCTCACCAGCCTGGCCAAGCATCACTTCCACTGGTGTCACTGGTGTGCATAGAGCCGGTGGTTCGGAACCAGCAATTTTCCAGACCATTAGACATTGACCGAGCACCAGCTTGAGTTTTCAGGAGACTTATCTTTCAAGATTTTTCAAAGCAGCAAATTCAACTGCCTTTAAAACTAATAAAAGAAACACTGACGTTGAAAGGCCTGCTTTACAGTCTGCAGGACTTGTATCACAGACTTAGAGGTCTGACCAAATTTTGAAGCAAGGTCTTTATGCAATTCACTTCCTCTACCCACTCCCCCCACCTCCCTCCCCCGTACTGGGGCAGGAAGCTTTTATTCTGGTGAAGCACAAGTAGCTCCCTGGAAATAGGATTGTCTGCAGTAAGAAAGTCCTTGTAGATTGGGACTCACAGGAGGAGAAGTATCTGTAATTATTACCTTGCAACATAATAGAGCAGCAGAGAGAAAAAAGTCAAGCAGTCACACTAATGGCATGACAGCAGGCGATAAGTTCAACCTCCGTATGAACGCGTTCAGCGAATGCAACAACCTGAAACTCCGGGGGAGACCATCCAGCACTGATGCAACTGTCCCTCCTGTGGTACATGATAAAATAAGTTACTTTCAGCTTCCAACTACATGACTCTGAAGCACTCTTTGCCTTCTGGTCCTCAATTCAAAGCAAAATCATTTATTTATCAAAAAAATAAATTTTTTTTTGGTTTTTTTTTTTCACTCTATGGGTTTTTTTATGGGTCCTCCACTTTGTTTCTTAACAGGACAAACCTGAAGGCACCACAAAGTAAATTGGAGAAAAAGTGGTTGCAACACTCACCTAAACCTTGGGAGACCTATTTGCTTTTCACAGAGTCATAGGATGGTTAAAGTTGGAAGGGACCTTACAGATTAAAAAGCAGAGATGTCTTGATAACTTTTCTGTGGGTTTGATCCAGCTGAAGGCAACACGGAGGCATTTCCCCCAGGATTTGGCTGTGCCCCGTGCTCTGAGGATTTGTTTTTTTCGTTGTCTCTGATTTCTCTCGGCAGCAAACATTTTTCACGCTTAAATATCTCCTGTCTTGAAGTACGATTATTTGCTTTTCAGAAGAATCTGATCATTGTCACTGAAGGAAAAGGTGCAAGGTCTAATGGAATTTACTTAATATAAGTTAGCAAAAATTCTTGCTTATCCCCCAATTTCCTCATCTCACACAGCTCAGTAAATGTATGTCAGCACTGAGTTAGAGAAAAATAATTGGATCAATTCTTGGTGGCAGTAACAGAGGATTTATCCAGAGAGAACCACATCGTTAAATAAACCCTTGAATAAACCATTTCGTGTTGTGGAGAAAAAATATTCAAATTTCAAATATGAAATTCTTAAATTGTTTGCATAGTGTGCTTGCTTGTTTAATGTGGTATAAATCAAGTGTTGGGTAGTAGCAATTTTGCCCAGAGGTACTACATAACTGGCCACAGCCGGTGGTAAAATAAAGCTGTATTTCAATACATGTGGTGATGCTTTGAGGCAGTGTCTTGGGGAGCATGTTGCTAATGAGGTAATTCCACAGTTGTTACAAATATGAACTTGTTTTCTGGAGTTCCTCTGCTCCTGGGGAGGCAGCCACTCTGGTGTATCAACAGGCTATAAAATCACCATTCTTCATATTTTCACGCTTCTCAAGCAAGGTACTCCATCTTCTGGAGTTCTCACATATCCACATTGAGTTTTCTAGTGCTTTGTATTTTAAATCAGTTAACAAGATAAATTCATCTTTGGCTTAGAGAAAAAGTGTTCCTTGGCATGTTTAGATCTGTAGTTTTGACTATCAAACACCAGGACAAAGTGGAAAATATTTTCCACAGAAGAATTTTGGTATTTCTTTCCATACTATATATCCTTGAGCCTTCACAGCTGAATAGGTTCCAGGGGAATAAGAGAGAGCTTGAACTGCTAAAATAAAACTCACACAGGGCACTTATATTCTACACTGTTTATAGGAATGTGGTTTTATTTTGTAAAATATGCCATGGGTTTAGTAAATGAAGAACAATCCTGTAATAAATAAGGCTATAAGAGCTTTATTTTAAAAGTTACCTTCTGAGGTAATAATATTCTCTTGAAAATTTTACTGAGTGGTAGAAATAATAGTAAATTGTATTCATTGCATATTCATTAATTCTAGTCTACTTTCAAAAGAAGACACTCAGTGCCAAGCCCATCTGACTGGAAAAATGTTTACCCTGAAAGTGTTATTAATCCTTGGGATGGGGTGCCCAGGGCAGGGGTTGAGGCCCCATCCCTGTAGGGATTTAAAAGGCAGATTGACTTAGAGACATGGGGTAGTGATGGGTTTTATCAGAGTGAGGTTGACAGTTGGACTCGATGATCTGAAAGGTTCCTTCCAACACAGACAATTCCATGATTCTATGACTGGAGCATGAATGGTAGACCAGACGTTCTGTGCTACTGAAGAGGAGCAGAATTCTTTGGTTTCATGCCAAATATTTTGCGTCTAGACTCCTCTTGAACTTCAGTAGACCCATAGGTTAAATACTCTGTGGACAACCAGACATTTGCATTCAGAAATTGTAGTGCAGTAAAAAAAGATGTTAAAAAGTTGTTGAAAGCCTTGGCCATCCCAATTCCAAGTCTTGCTTTCATACAGCCAGGTCAGGTGTGGTGAGGATCCCACAGAGTTCTCTGACTTTGAATTTGGCTCCTGTTCAGAGAGAGAGAGATTGCGTTACTTTGAGCCTAGAAGTTTTAAAGCCCTTGCAATTCTTCCCATGAAATCAACTCTTCCAATCCTTTGCCACACACACAGTGATGAGAAGCACACCATTTATACACATTTTACAGTATGTTAAAAGGTCCCTTTCCACTAAAAGAGAAGTCATACATTTTTCTCCCTAGATGATCTAACAACCTGTCACAACTATGCTCACAATAATTTATGCTGTAAAGGGGGCAAATCAGTCTGGAAGAAATGAGGATTAATTTGAGCCTCCAGCCCACCCCACACCTCTGACCTTTGCAGCAAAGGTAATTCTCTAGAGGACTTGAGGGCTCTGCTTTCACAGTTTGAAAATATCTGGTATATTATCAGGAAAGTATTTTTGGTACTTTTCTTCTAGGACATGCTGGGAAAGTCAATTAGTCCTACTGTTTGATTAGCGGAGTGCCAGCTCAGAGTTTAATTTAGTTTAGTCTTAAAGAAGGTGTCTCTCCAGCAGTAGCAGTAAAAAGCTTAAACTGTGTTAAATACAGTAGAAATATCGCCCTGAGAGCTGAAACAAGGGCTAGAAGAGATGGCAGCTGAGGCCAGGTTTGAGGTCTCAGAGAGGGGTCTGGGACCCATAGCACAGAGACTGGAGAGGACCCCACAAGCCCCATGGCGGCCGCATGGCGAGGCATGGAGTCACTTCTCCCCATGCCTTCAGGCCATGGCACTCACAGCGATGCCCAGGGATGGGACTGCCCTGACTTTCCCCCTGGCTGCCCCACTCCTAACCAGGGTGGTGGGACGGGCCCTGGACCTCTGGAGAGTCCCCATGACTCCCAGTCCCTGGGGTCGCCCAAGGGCACGTGGCACCCTGACACCCCAACTCTCTTCAGCCTCACAAATATCCTTTTCTGCAGTTTTTTCTTGCCTTAAAAAAATAATAGATTGTTGTAGAGCAGAGTTATGATTCATGACTAGTTATTAATAAATTCATGTGTGTAAATATTTGGTTCCTTTCAGCTCTGTGGAGAACAATTAGATGATGAACAGTACAATTAATAGTGCCAGAGTGTACCTTCTCAGGGGAATAAATACAACAATTAGTGTCTTATTTTATCGGTTGTGTAGGATTCTTTCTAGCTATAACAGCTAGGATATGCACAGAGCAGGCTAAGGTCCCATACAAAACACCAGCTCCTCTCAAAATCCCAGGGCTGTGCAGCTTGGGAAGAATAAAACTTACTTTGGGATGGAAACTTTTTCTGGACCAACGTAAGCTCAGAGATCACCTTAGCTTTTTTAGAAAGCTAGAGGGTAGTTGATCAAGGAAAATTTTGAGTTCTAATCTTGAGCTGCAACCCAGGAACTGGTGACTGTTTTCTCAAGGGACTGGGCTGTGCTGGGAGCCAGACAGGGGTGCTACTGACACAGGACTTCACACCGGTGCTGGCCATACCCTTCTCCACTGTGCCCCAGCATGGAGTTGGACTTTTCTCTGGACCCTCTGTCCAAGCAGGTGCTGGGAGTCAGGAACAACAGGGTAGGATGTGGGAAAACAAAGCTACTGCTGTGCAGCCCCCTAACATGGGGTGCAGAGCTCCAGCCACCAATGTAGGAAATGCCCATGGGACAGCAATGAGCTCCTGTTGGGCTGTGCATCATGTCTAATTTCAAATGACAAGGTCACAATTTACATGGGATAACTTTGGCCAACGGAAGCTTCTCGACTCTGGGTGAGTCCGAGCAGCTCTTTTAGGGCGCGGGTGGAGAGCTGTCTTTGCCGTGTATGGGAAAATTTGCCCGAATTCTCAAAATGGGCAAAACTAGCTCTGAGAAATGGTCATGTAATTTTGGTTACAATTTCTCCCCTCCTCCTGCTTGTAAAAGCCTTTCAGTGGAAATAATCTGGGTTGAGCGAAGGTGACAGTGGTGTTGGAGAACCTCCAAAGCAGGTTTCCAACTGCTACATCCATAGGGATGGAGGGGAACATTATTCAGCCTTTGGTCCATAATCCCATATTAGCTCTTGATGTCAATAGACTTCCTTTTGTTTTTGGAAATCAAGGCTTTCTTGGCTCTCCTTTATGGAGACAGTAAAACATGATGGTTTCCGTGCTCTCCATGGCTCCCAGCAGCACATGTTGTCGCATTACTCAGTCTCAAATGGATCCCTCCTTTAATTGCGCTTGCACTTCCCTGCGCATTGTTACAGCACTCAAGAATCATTTCAAAGGTGCTACTGTTTTTCTAAAAGCTATCTTATTGTTAAAGGAGAGCTGAGGTGTTCTTTGCAAATGCTGCCATTCAGCTTTTGCTTTTAACTGTGTTGTTTTGAGCAAGGTTAACCAGTACTTTGCTGATTTAACTACTGCTCAGGTGCAGATAAATCCAAAGTTGAAAGGGGCAGGGGGTGCTTTCAGCTATAGACCTCCCCCCACCCCAATCTGCCACCCTCTCACTCGTGGTGGTGATTCATCTCTTCTCAGACACTGAACGTTGAAGGAGCACAGGAACAAAAAAACATCAAGCATGATGTGAGGCAATAACAGAAAACACAATTTAAACAAAACAAAAAAAAACCCCAACAACAACGAAAAAGAAATACCAGAACTTCCACCATTAGCAGAAAGAATATATATGTATATATTTACATATATTTTCTATATACTGTCGCGATTCATTCTACAAGATGCAGTAATAATGTAAGCTAGTTCTGAACCCCACAAAAAAATCCCATCTTGAATTGCATAAAAGTCTATTGTACCAAAGGTGATATTAGAGACTGAAAGCTGTTGTTCAACCAGAAAGGACCTTTTGTAATTTAAATTAGTCTGAATATGCTTGAAAAAGCATATATTTTAAAAAAGACTGGGCTTGGATTCTTTTCTTAAAGGCACATAAAACTTCAGCTGATTTAGTTTAAGAAATGCAGATTTTTTTTTCTCAAGCTAATTTTCATGAAGGCAATTTCCTACAGTTCTCTTCTTCCTCCAAATAAGCTTTTACGAATCTACAAATGGTTATTTTCAGCCATGCTTTCTGAAGTCGTCACACATTTGCTTTTCCTTGTGAAGACTTAACAAAAGTTTCAAAGCAGTGCATTTCTTGAACTTAAATTGATAGGAGGTTTTATGTTTCAGGTGAAATCTTAATAAATGGTAAAATTCCTTTATTTGCCACAATAAAAGCATGTTCTGCTGCTTTCTTGATGCTGTATGCATACTGCCAATGCTCTAGTCTTAAACGTTTTTGTCTGTATCAGCTTAGAAAAGAACTTTGCATTCTGCCTCAGCTCTCATTTACCAGATTTTGTAAAAAATCTCCTTAAATTGTCTTTCCTCTCATTGTGTTGATTAGATTAATAATGATGATAATGAGCGCACAGACTAAGACCAGACTTAATGTTTGTGGAAAACTCAAACCAACCCAGACACGTATCACATGCTGGTGTCCTTATGTCTCTCCTGTTGCCAGCCCCCTAAAAAAAGCTACAAATAATCCTTCCCTTCATATTAAGCAAATCAAGTCATCCACAGGCTTCAAGCAGGCTCTTTATTAAACTTCACCCACAAAAGGGACCAGGTTCCCAAAGTCTTCTTTCTTTCTGGCCTCTTCAGATACTCCCGTGGTGGTCGCAGGTATGTGTTGCCTTTAGAAATTTCTATTGGCTCAGGCAGTAGCAGAGCTAATTCACTCATACCTAAATATGAAAAACAAAATAAAGATGAATTCTGGATTGTTTCCCAAGCCCTTGTTTATTACTGTAGCCCTGTACCAATCACCCAGGATGCTTTGCCCATTTATAATAACAACTACCACCACCACCTGGAGAACAGGTCTCCTGCCAGAAGTGCTTTTGGGCTGTTGACCCGATGTAGCTGTGTGTGAAATCTGGATTTGCAGAGGTGTTCTGCCTGCCCAACTATTATAGAAGTAAACACCGTAAACCTATTCGCTTCTGCTGAGCTGCTCTCCTCTATTGTCAGACAGCCTTGACAAGCCAAGATTCATCCTGCTCCCCCAGGAACCACTATTATGCCAGCATAAATTCATTTGACTTCAGCGAAGCTCCTCTTCACTTGTACAGAGAGATCAGACTGGACCAATTGTCTTTAGCAATGTTGTGCTTTGTTGCCGGATAGATAGCTCATCCAAGGTTTAATTTGATAAAGTCAGTGTATCTAGCATAAACCAGATGGACTAAGGTTTGTTGACAAAATGGATAGGTTATTTTCAAGGACACTGATTCATGGTCTTCCAGTGAAAAATAGCATTTAAGAGATTGATTGTTGTTGAATAAGCAGCAGAGAAGCTGGGGAAGGTCGATTTACCTAATGTTATTTTTATAATTTTAAAAGCTTTTTGCTGGATATCAGAATACATTAGGCAAAAAGCAAACATTTTGTTTATTGTTTATTAGAATCACAGGAACGTGTAGGCTGGCAGGGAGACCACCTTCTCCAAGCCTCTTCTCTGAGCAAGGTCAAGGTTTCTCAGGCTGCAGCCAGTCTGTCTTTGAATGTCTTCAAGAATGGAGACGCCACAACTTCTGTAGGCCTTGTGCTCTTGACCACCCTTGTGGTGAAATCTGTTTTCTTCTACACAGTTGTCCTTTTCCTTTCTTCAGCTTCCTCTTTTGCTGTCACTGTGCAGCTCGGAATAGTGTGACTTCATCTTCCCTATGATTTCCCATTAGGGTGCTGAAGACACCAGTGAGATCTCTCATTCACCTTCCCTTTCAAGGCAGAGCAACCCCAAATCTCTCAGTGTCTCCTGATCCATCACATGCCCCAGGCTCCTAATCATCCTGGTAACCATCCATAGCACTCTCTCAGAAGCACTTTCCCCAGAAGGTCAATGCCTTCTGGGGAAAACAAAACTGCATACTTGTTTTGTAACATCTTCTCTCATTTTCCCGGTTCCCTCCGCCAAAGCTCACATTTCCAAAAATTATTAATTTGCTGGGACTTCTTGTAAAGGGCACTTTTCTCAGGGAATGGCAGAGGAGCCCAAGATGAGAGATAATTATGCTTCCATTTCAGTGCTATCTCCAAAGGTTTTTTTTGATGTTTTTTCTTTCCTTGGCTCACTATAACTCTGTTACTGTCTTGTGTACGTTGCAATGAAATGCTTCATTCAACTACTTCAACAGCAGTGCCAATTTTGGTCAAAAGATGGGTCAGGAGAGGTAACTGAAGTACTCCTCCAGTTTGTTATGAGAGCAAAATCAGGAGAAATCGCAGCTTTTCTCCCTCCTTGTGAAATGCAGGGAGGATGTCCCCAGTCCATGAGGCTGACGGGTATTTGTTTTCTCCTGCTGCTAAGTGGCATGTCATCTCTCCAGTCTGTTTGGCCAGGCTGTCATGGTCTGGGACTTGGCTTACTCATGGGGTTCTTCTTTTAGGGGTACTCTTACGACTCTCTTTGAGCATTATACAGCTCTTTGCTGCTGCGTGAACCTGCACAACTCTTTGGGTGGTGGCAATCATAGAATCACAGAATGGGTTGGAAAGGACCTTAAACATCATTTAGTTTCAAGACCCTGCCCTGGGCAGGGACACCTCCCACCAGACCAGGTTGCTCCAAGCCTCATCCAGTCTGTCCTTCAACCTCTGCAGGGATGGGGCAGCCACTACTTGCAGGCTGGGATGGTCTAGAAAAGAGGCTGGGACCCCAGGGGGCACCCCAGCTACAGCCCACGTCACATCAGTTTGACTTTGGCTGATTAGCCCGGCTGTGAGCAAGGAAACCTCTGACACTTAGGTTTAGGGAGGCAAAATTAGGTCTTCCCACATCAAAGTGCTTCACGAGCCAGGTGCTGCCTGGATGGGATTCTGCTCCCTATTAATATCCATGCTGCTTTTCAAATCTAATATTGAGTAGATCTTCATAGGTAAACAAATAAATAAGACGGCATCCTTACAGTAAAAGCTTGATGTTCTTAAGAAAATCAGGGTGCTTAGGGTGCTAGCATCTGCCTGTTGTTTTCCTCTCCTTCAGTATAATTTCTGAGCACCAGCAGCATTATCTCAATCTAATATTCATGTAATTCTAGCAGTCGTGACATTCTGGAAGTTCATCTGCCTAGAAGACAAGCACTTTGAAGGACTTGGGTGGGTTGACAAAGCTGCATCTGGACAGAATAAGAAGCATGTAGATACAAAATAGGACATTAAAATATCTTTCCTTTTCCAATTTCAACCCTTGCATGTCAAAGTTGTGTAAGTGAGCAGAGCTTGAGGCCCACGATGAGCAGAAATTATTTCCACCATAAATCCCACTGCACCTATCAGGGAACTACCACATTTGCACCAGTATTTCTCCTCTCTCATCACTTTGCCTTTCCCTTCCAGCAAAGTGCCAAACCCTGCAGGATTTGCTCAGCATCGCTGGGTTTCTGCCGTGAGGAGCAAAAGAGACATCTCAGGTGCTGTGCCCAGTTTTGGGCCCCTTCCCACTAAAAAGATATTGAGGGACTGGAGCTGGTCCAGAGAAGGGCAACAGAGATGGTGAGGTGTCTGGAGAGTAAGTCTCGTGAGGAGAAGCTGAGAGAGCTGGGGGTGTTCAGCCTGGAGAAAAAGAGGCTGAAGGGAGACCTTCTGGCTCTCTGCAACTCCCTGAAAGGAGGGGATAGCCAGGGGAATTCGGTCTCTTCTCCCAAGGAGCAGGTGCTGGGACAAAAGGAAACAGCTTCAAGTTGTGCCAGGGGAGGTTTAAGATGAATATTAGAAAAAACTTTTACATGGAAAGGGTTCTTAAACCTTGGAAGGGGGTGCCCAGGGCAGGGGTTGAGGCACCATCCCTGGAGGAATTTAAAAGTCGGGTTGGCATCGTGCTTAGAGACATGGGTTATTAATGGGTTGTTGCTTTTTATCAGAGCTAGGTTGATGGTTGAACTTGATGATCTGAAAGGTCCCTTCCAACCCAGACAATTCTATGAATCTATGACAAGCCAGTGCCAAACCATAGCTGAAATACAACCAGAAAGTAGTAAAGAATATGCTCTGCTTTCCTCAATATTAGTTGAGCCACAGCAGGTGTGTTTAGTCCCTATTCCTCCTTCTTTCTCTGTCTCTTGTGCAGGCAGCTCGATTGATTTTGTGAACTAAAATCATGAGCTCAAACCTGCAGCAGATGCAGGGCAAGGTTCTCATAAAGTGAGAGGGCGAAACGCCTGCCATGGGCGAGTGCTGCATTTCCTGTCAGCTCCATCAGAAGCAAACTCCTCCTCTAAAGCATTTAATAATTATGAAAATATATTTTAATTGCTTACGAAAGGGCTTTGAAGGGCTTTCGTGAGACAAAAACTGACAGAGAAGTGTCAGTTTTTAGAAGCACTTAGTACTCTTGGAAACCCACGCGCTACCTAAAAGATTTCAACACATATATATAGTAATATAATTAGCATCTTTCACACTCTAGGATTCTCCCTATAAAAATTCCCAGGATTTTGCCTACAAACACGCTCAGACAGGATAAAGATAGGGCTGCAAGGATGGCTTTTCCACAAAGTACAGGCTTTACACCACCAGGAGCGGATATGGAGCAGAGCTGAAGGCAGCAGAATTCTCAGGAAAAAAAAATAAATTGTTATGTTCAAATAGCTAAAAGTTATATCATGATGTGTCCAATTGAGTCTGGCATCCTTAGCTGATGTTCTCCAGTTTCTGTGCAAGCTTTGGGTAGATGAGGGTGATGGAACACTGGAACAGGTTGCCCAGGGAGGTGGTTGAGGCCCCTTCCCTGGAGATATTCCAGGTGAGGCTGGAGGAGGCCCTGGGCAACCTGGTCTAGTTGGGGGTGTCCCTGCTGACTGTGGGGAGGTCAGGCTAGATGACCCTAGAGGTCCCTTCCAGCCTGGACCATTCTATGATTCTATGCGTTTATGGAACTGACCTTAATAGTTGGTCAAAGCCTCTGCCAGGGATGTTTCAGAAAGCAGAGGAGAAGGCTTGGCCCAACGTACCTTGAAGAGGTACCTCTTACATCAGAATTGGCAAGAAGATGTGGCTAAATAGTTGTGCATTTTGGGGTATGAAAGAAAATGAAAATTAATATAGTGAAGAGATCATGGGTAATCCTTTCCTTGGGCAATCTATCAACCAAAAATGGGAAATTCAGCGAGGTTAAATTGCAAATTCAGCTGGTATTTCTCACCTGGATTCATCCAGAGAGAAAGAAAAAACTGAGAGAAAAGCAGGAAAAGGTAGGAAAAGAAAAAACATTTTGTATTACTTTTATTTTTAAAAAATGAAGTTGTGTACTTTTTGTTAAAGGAAGCAATCACTGGAGAAGAAAAAGCTTTTCTGGCCAGCATCCCAGCTGGGATTCTTGTGAGTAGCATTCTCCCTCTGCTGCTTTAACCCTCTTTGATAAACACAAAAATACATCTTCCATAAAGGAAGACACCACCTCTCTGCTGGTATCGTCTTTTGCTATGGACTGTATAACATTCCCCTATAGTTAATGCTAAAAATGGATCCAGATTATTAGGTCAAAACTGCATTTTCTTTTACCACCCAGGGTGACTTTTTCACCTGGGCCATGGAAGCCTCTTACAGGGAGCCATCTGTGGTGGGACACATAGTTTTCGGTACCTTTTGGAACAAATTTAAGTTGTACCATAAGATAAAACACTGGTTTTGCCAGGGCTTTTGTATCAGGTATGCTGGTACTCCCAAAGGGACCTACGGGAGTGTTGGAAGTGAGAGCAGTGATTTGTGTTTTCTTCACAAGTCAGTAAAAATGCCTTTTGCAGAACTGTTGAAGTTTTAAAAGTATTCCATCAAATTGTACGTTAAAATAGGTGCAGCAGCCTATAAACACTAGGGCGTTTATTTCATCATTTTGAAATAGGGCAGTCTGATTTTTTTTTCCTAAGTGATCTAAATTTATTTGAAAAATTCCACCTCAAAATTAAAAAAAAAATAAATCATTCAATTTGAGGTTGAACAAACTGTTTCTTCAACCTGGACAAGCATTGTAGAGACAGGGAGGAGGCTGCCTTTTACAAGACATAAAAATAAATTATTCATGTAGCTTAAATACGAAGTATCTATTATTTAGTAGTACCCTGTTGTTTCAGTTTCACATGAGGCAGACAGCAAAAACAGAGTAAAAAATAAATCCCTGCATCTCTGTGAAGGATAATACAGGCCTATCATGTTTGATATCATAATATTTGTTTAATTAAGTGGTGTGCCACAGATCTGTAAAGGAAAAGAAGAGTAATTAGACATGTTGTAAGATAAAACAGGAGAGTTTTGCCTTGGAATCACAGAGAAGGAGCACTTTAGCGTGTGTGAAGCTGGGAGAGGCTCTTGCTGATATTCCTGCTGTTGGCCCAAGGTGATTCTCTTGACAGGAGCCATTGATTTTTCTAAAATGCCAACAGCTTGACTCCTGGTTGCCTGGGCTCTCTTCTCCTGGAGGAGAGGAGAGGAGAGGAGAGGGCACCCCAAAACCCAGGAGCTTAATGAGCTTGGCGGGACCTTGCCTCTAGGGGAAATTCCTCCAGACCTGCAGAAGAGACGATGCTTGTGAGGAAAACTCCAAAAGATGAAAGCATAAACTGTTTATATTCTGATTTCTGCAGCCAGCCAAAAAAAAAAAAAAANAAAAAAAAAAAAAAAAAAAAAAAAAGCAATGATCTGCCGAGATTCGCTCTCCTCTGACTTACAGACTGGAGAAAACAACACGTACCCTTTTCAGAGCTGGGTTCCCAGTGGAAATATATACCAACAGAAGAGAAACCGGTTGTCGAATTCCCTGCCAATCTCTGTCTTTAATCTGTAGATGTTTTATTATCTCACTCTCTTCGCTTTCCACAGTTGCATTCAGTTCTCCGCAAGTACTTTCATGCCAGGAAGCGAGGCATACACAGAGCAGAAATGCCTCGTTACATATTTTATGAGGGTCCTTAACCACATGCGTGGAAAATGTTTATTTTATAAGTGCAGAATTGTCCCCCGGGGATGTTTTGCTTCACAAATGAGCCTAATGAGCACTAGAAGAGCAGTTTTGTTCAGGAAAGTGGTAGGGTTTTTTTGCTTCCTTAATTTTTTAATTACAGCCCCCGACCTGAAGGACTAGCACGAAACTATAAACAGATGAGGATTACAAGCAACTTGCCTTTTTCTCACCAGTGCCACTGAGGGGGGATACACGCTGCTTGGGGGTGATGCAGGGTGAACCCCCGCTCTGCTGAGGGTTACCACAGACTTTGCCACTGTCCCCTCATCCCCTTGTGAGAGCCTGTCCCCTCTGACCTGCCCGGTGTCTCCCCAACACAAGCCCAATGTGGTACCATCAAAGGAACAGGATAAATGGATGGAGGTTTTAATCACAGAATTTTCTGGATTGGAAGGGACCTTTCAGATCATTGAGTCCAACCGTCAACTAAACTCCGATAAAAAACAACAACCCATCACTAAACCATGTCACTGAGCTCTATGTCAACCCATCTTTTAAATCCCTTCAGGGATGGTGCCTCAACCCCTGCCCTGGGCACCCCCTTCCAAGGTTTAAGAACCCTTTCCATGGAAAAGTGTTTTCTAATATTCATCTTAAATCTCCCCTGGCATAACTTGAAGCTGTTTCCTTTTGTCCCAACACCTGCTCCTTGGGAGAAGAAACCGACTCCCCCTGGCTACCCCCTCCTTTCAGGGAGTTGTAGAGAGCCAGAAGGTCTCCCTTCAGCCTCTTTCTCCAGGCTGAACACCCCCAGCTCTCTCAGCTCCTCCTCACGAGACTTACTCTCCAGACTGCCCTTCTCTGGACCAGCTCCAGCCCCTCAATGTCTTTTTAGTGGGAATGGGCCCAAAACTGGACACAGTACTCAGGGTTTTCTTACCAGAGAAAATTTGGGGTCAGTGGTAAACACAGGTTTGCAGAGGCAGGAAATGATAAAACAGCAAAATGTTTCCTTAAGGTTATACTTAAGATAGGAAACCCACCTCAGCCAGCTAGTGGGCTGTGCTCATTGCCAAGGGCGGTGACTTGTCCTCCCCCAACCTGGGGTGGAAGGAAACCTTCCTTTCCCTCTCTACTTGCCTTCCTTTTGCTCCCTCTGACTGAACACAGGGACAGTATCTCATTTTACCATGGCAGATTACACAGAATCACAGAATGCTATGGGGCTGGAAAGTACCTCTGGAGATCACCCAGTCCAACCCCTTGCCAGAGCAGGGTCACCCACAGCAGGTCACACAGGAACGTGTCCAGGTGGGGTTTGAATGTCTACAGAGATGGAGACTCCACCACCTCTCTGGGCAGCCTCTGTCAGGAGTCTGCCACCCTCACAGGAAAGAAATTCTTCCTCACGTTTAGATGGAACTTCTTATGGTCAAGTTGTGCCTGTTCCCTCTTGTACTCTCACTGGGCAGGACAAGATTGTATAATTTTCTCTCCTCCTCTTCCTTAAGGTTATTTGATTAACACCAATGTAGTGCACCATAAATAGATCACAGAAAACTGATCACAGAATCACAGAATCACAGAATCACAGAATCACAGAATCTTAGTGGTTGGAAGGGACCTTTGAGATCATCAAGTCCAACCACAAGAAAAAAAAAAAAACCCACACAAAAACAAACAAACAAAAAAGCCACCCACCAACTAAACCCCACACCCACAACCCCACGCACAACACCCAACCACAAACCAATAATCTTGGCCACTACANCACCCAGAGAGCAACTGACATTTTATCCTCAGAGGTAGCGCTAATTTCAGCCCTTGGGTACCATCGGGGTGACCCTCCCTCCACACTGTCCCACTGTCCTTTTCAAACAGAAACACATTGCAGAGCAATCATCATGCTGATTTTCACCACCATTCTCCTGGAAAAAAAACAACCAACCCACAGCTTTTTCCTGCTGCTCCCCATCAAGTTGTGAGTGTGTCAGCCATGGCCACGTCATGTATTATTTATCTATTAACTGCATATACTGAGTATATATACACCTATAACTGGGTATACCTATTTTCATGATTGATATTTATTTCAAGTGGCATGGTTTGTCAGGCAATTGCGCTCATCTCTGTACTTATCTATGTTTTTTTAACAAAAATGGGTATTTTTTAACACCTACAAATATAGTTGATATTACTAAACAGTCAAGGCAAAAATGAAGAAAAGAGATGACTTTATTTTTTTTTCAAAGAGCATTCTTGGCTTTTATGTTAAATTTATTGTACTAGAAATGTGCTGAGTGAACCTGATAGATAAAAAATGGAGGCCTAACAGAACTTGGGTCACGGATGGATGTAAATATCTATGTGCATCTCTATTTGGAACACATACACCCAGGGCTAGGATCATCTGCAGCTGTAGCTAAAGTCCTTCTTGTATCATTTTTTTTATGCCAGGGATGTGGAATTACGGAGACAAAAGTGAAGAAAATTGAGTGTGCTCAAACAAGGACCGGAGGCCTGGCTTGCAGACAGATTGAAGCTCTTCTGTCAGTAAAAGCACAGTGACAGTGTGATTCCATGCTAAAAAACCACGCATGTGCACACCCTGCACAAACAGTCTTCCCGGGGGGAAGAAAGATCGGATTTCTGCGGCATAAATCCATAAAAAGGCATTTTGAAAACGGGGAGATGGATCCAACTATAATTGCGATTTTGCCTTGAGAGTCTTTTGTGCTGCGTGTTTCCGCAAACAGCCCGTTTTACCCTGGCAGGAGAGCCTCTTGCCCTGTGCTGACTTCGCTCGGTGCTGTTTGCAGAATGGATGCCTCTTTGTTTGGCGCTGGCTGAGCACAGAGAACCTGGAGAATGGTTTAAATTGTCCCAGCTGTTAGCAACCCTGCGGTAATGTAGTTGCTGCTTACCCCAGCAGAAAACAACCCCAGCCCTCCCTGCTTCAAAGTGTTCCTAGTTTCCCTTCTGCTTCTGCCCTCGTTGCCTTTCATGATCAAAACAGCATTAAGTTAGAAGTCATAGATGAGCCAAAAAAAAAAAAAGGGGAAAAAACCCAACAAATCAGGTCTGATTTCTGCAGCAAACATCCTATTTTTCCAAGCTAAATAAACTTTGCTGAAGACTGTGAAAAGGTGGGTCCTGGGTCCACCGAATTCAGGCCCACATCCCCTTTCCAAAAAGGCAGTTTATCTTCTGTCCATACCATTTTTGTAGAGTTTTTCTTCTTAAGTAATGCGTGCCGAGTAGAAAAGCACATGTTTCCCCTGAGAAAAAAAAAAACAGGAAGCTAGTTTGCCCCAAATGCTCCTTTCTTTGCTCAGAGGCAGTTGCTTGTAACAGCTCAATCACTTTTTACAGCACCATTCCCAGGCGCGTGGGTCCTGCTGGGCCCCGATACGCAGGAGGAAGGTAACTCTTAAATAATAGAGACATTATAGTTGAAATAATATAGGCTGTTATGCATTAAGAAAGAAGAGCAGATAATTTTTTAAAGAGCATTTTGTTCCCTCATCTCAGCGGTAATTTTTGGTTTTGGTTTTTTTTTTTTTTCCCTTATAGGTGAAAACCCTCCTAAAAAGGGTCAGGTATTAACAGTTCCATGTCTTAAGTGCCTGTTATCTTGCTTATACTTAAGCGGTGGCAGGAACTTTCATTATTTCTGAGACCTCCCCTGCTGTGAAGCAGTTAATTTTGACATTGTCAGAAGAGGTGACAACCCCTTTGAACAATGAAAGACTTTTGATTCACTGAAGCGATGGCATTACTTCGCTACACAGCACCAACCTGTGAATCTCAGGGTGAGATGCATTTAACGCAGTGGGAGGCCTTGATGGGATCTTGGCTGGGAAAAGTGCTTGCATTGTCTGGAGAAGAAAAGGGGTTTGGGAAGGAAAAAGTGAGGAACATTAGGCAGGTGGGATCGGGTGTTACCTTCTGACCCCCTCGGCTCTGTTGCTCCTGAGAAACAGAGGGACAGACTGAGGGAAACATCATAAATACATTTTTTTATGCCGCCTGCAAATTTCCTCTTGCGGTGATAAAATCATAGTCACGTTACAAAGCTGCCTTCCCCACCATTTCTTTGCATATTTGCCTTATCTCCATCATCTCGTGACTCAACTGCGTGGCAAATGCATGCTCGGTCTGCTGTAAATCTGCGAATTACAGCGTGTTTTGAGAAGACTTACCATGAAAGACTTGGTTTCTCCCCTTTAGTGAGATCAGTGATTTCCTATTCCTGTTTACTTGAAGTGATTTTGTTTTTCAGAGGTTGAGCACAGACAGGGCATTTGGTGGCTGAAAGCTGTAGGTCTTTCCCCATGAAATGTAGCTGTGGTCCAGAGGGGAGGTTCTCGAGCAGCTCACATCTGCCATGTGGTACTGTGTCCCTAAAGGCATCGTGCAGACAAAACCTCAGGAGCACTGTAGGTATGACAGCTCCAAAATTACAAAGGGTATTTGCCCAACAGATGTGTCACTCACTGAGCTCCCAAAGTGGCCTGCGCTTCATACAGATTCAGCATTCACTCGGCTGTGTTTCACCGGGAAATATTTGTATCAGCACCGGGAAAAGGAATAACAAAACCTGAATCTCCAGTTGCTGGGTGGGTGCTAAATCAGTGTTTCCACTGAAATGAATTAAGGGGCATTCAGAAGTCTATTTGTACTTGCACATTTCAAAGGGTGGATAGCCCTTGGTAGCCACCAACCTTCTGCTACCCTGCAGACATCCCTGTGGAAAGGAGCTGCAGAGCAAGAGCTGTAAGTCAGAGTTACAAATGCTGAGTTTTTGATCTGAATTTCAGGTCTGATCACCACATAGTGGTACACTTTCTGGACAGGGGATGGGTGGTCAGGGACACTTAGAGCAAAAAACAGTGAAAAATGTTACGGAATGCTGTGTTAACACCTTCCGTCTCTGCATCTTAACGTAGGCTGTCACTTAAAATAGAAAAAAAGGAAAATAAACCCCTCCTGGAACTCCATCTTACCTTCATCGAGTCATCCACAGCATTTGCACTCAGCAAAATTGGCACAAAACCAAGGAGCAGTGAGAACATTTAAGGGACCAGTATGGTGTTGGAAGGAAGAAAGACACAGGAAAATGAAGATACGGATGAGGAGCGGTGACAGCCAAAGCTGGTGAGAGGTTTCTGTTGAAAAGCCTGGATCATGGGGGGTGCAACATCTATACATCATCTCCTTAGGTTCCTCTGCCTTAACAAGAGAGAAACATACTTCTCAAGGTTGTCTGTGGCCACCCCTCATTTTCTACACTACCCTAGCTCCAGTTTCTAATTGACTTTAATGCTCAGTCTGCTCCTTTGCACTCTGGTGTTACTAAAGTCTCCAGTCAGGTCCAGGGCCCTGTTGCACAAGACTTTGCATGGGAACAGAAGGAAGGACAAGCCCAAAAGTACTGATACACAATAATACCTTCTCCCACTTTTTGATCTTCTGTAATTTGAATTCATACTCTACATTTTACAGAAGTTTCCCAGTTTTGTCGGCCGTCACTGTGTGTGTCACTACCAAAATTTCAAAAGGTTTCTGGAACTGTGCAAAAAATCATAGAATCATAGAAACATAGTTGGAAGGGACCTTAATGATCATTGAGTTCCAGCCCCCTGCCCTGGGCAGGGACACCTCCCATCACAGCAGGTTGCTCCAAGCCCCATCCAGCCTGGCCTTGAACCCCTCCAGGGATGGGGCAGCCACAGCTTCTCTGGGCAGCCTGGGCCAGGCTCTCACCACCCTCACACCAAAGAAGTTCTTCTGAAGATGTAATCTCAATCTCCCCTCTTTCAGTTTGAAACCACTACCCCTTATCCTATCACTACATTCCCTGACAAAGAGTCCCTCTCCCGCTCTCCTGTAGCTCCCTTCCGATATCAGAAGGCTGCTATAAGGTCTCCCTGGAGCCTTCTATTCTCTAGGCTGGACAACCCCAACTCTCTCAGCTTGTCAAAATATCCCATTTATCAACGAATACCTAAGAGTTAATTACCTGTAGAGTCCCAGGCAGTGAGACCAAAAAGAGATCTGCTGGGTACACATTGCCTGCTTATCAACAGAGGATGTCCAAATACACACTTTCATGTTTTGTTCCATACAGGTTCCAAAGCCCTGGTGAATACCGCTCTGTGGTGAAAAAGAAATCACTGAGGATATTTTCTTAGCCAGCTGTTCCTGTCATAAGTTCGTTCAGAGTGTTTTCTGCTCCCAGGATGCTGTGAGGAGAAAAAGCCTCTTTGCAGTATTGATTCAAAACATTTTGTGCCTTCTGACAAGGCTGGCAATGAAAAGCAATTACTCTCACCAGTTAACAAAGTGCACAAGACAAAGCATAATCTCAAATTAGGTGATGCACAGAAATGAGAGAGAAAGTCAGGATTTCAGCCAGATAAACTTAATTCTGTTGTTGTATTTCAAAAGAGTGAATAAGGCCACCTGATGCGATGTGTTAGAGGAGGCAAAGGCTTCGGAAGAAATAAAGCAGCGTTCCTAGCACAGACTTTACACCAGCTCCGTTTTGAAGTTCACTAATTATTTGTCACTTCTGAGGACATCAGCCAGTGTCCTTGCTGGGACACTCATCTGATATTCACTAAAAAGAAACCTTTGGAAGAAAGGAAAGAATTTAATATACTAAGAAATTATATACTAAGAAATATACTAAGAAATTATTTTGTTTGATTTCTGTATAGCTGGGATTTTATTTTATTTCTCTTAAAGTGTGTTCTGAAAATCTATCCTTTGATGCATTTGATGGGAAACAACGCAGAGACCAAACTGTTTATTGTTGTCCCAGAAAGTCGTCACCTGCAGAAAAGAAGTATGTTCATTATAGCTTTGTACTGGCAGCCCAAAGTGAGGACATCCTGCTCACCTCATGATGTCCACGTGGGTGGTGACAAAGAGGTCCTGAAAAACTCTTGTAAAAACCTACTTCTTCTACTTTTCCTGTTGTTGGTGTTTTTTTTTTTTTTTTTTTTTTCAGTGGAGACACAGATCTCCTTGACTTGCACACGCAGGGAACCAGAGAGATTTATGGCTGGAGAAGACAACCCAAAGTAGTGAAAACTATGTATTACAGTGGGTTCTAAAATGTGAATGGCAGTGGTTTGGTCTGTCTGGGGCCGCGTGGAGTAACCTGAGGCAGGAGCAGTTCTTGATGTTGGGTTTCGGACAAGTCCTCACAAGGCACATATTTGTTATTGTCAAATCCGATGGGCCCCATCGTCTTCTGGGACTGTACCCTGAACACCAAAAACGAAGTCACTGGATTAGAGTAAAAGATTTTAATAATTACAACTACATGACATCTATTGCTGATGCAATGGCTGCAAAAGCTCCAAAGAGCATCAAAGCAACAAGGACCGAGTGTAACCCCCACCACTTTCAAAAGCAGCTGAAGCTTTTGTTAAGAACAAAGCTTTAGAAAGGTAGGGTGTGGAAGCAATGCCAAAGCTTCAACTAGAATAATTTGGAGCACCTGTGGCAAAAGAAAATATATTTCTCATCAGGTTAATCTGTATGAGTAGCACAGTCTCAGGGAGGGAAGCATTGCCCACAGTAGAAGATAATTAAGTTAGAGACCACTCAAGCAAATTAGAAACGTGTAAGCCCCTGGGATCACCCAAGAATGCTGAAAGAGCAGGTCAATGTCAACCTGAAACCTTTTTCTATTATCTTTGAAAGGTCACGATCATCAGGGGAGGGTTCTGATGATGAGGAAAAGGCAAATGTTACATTTATTTTCAAGTGGGGCCAGAAGGAGGATGGGGAGATCTCTAGACCAGTCAGCTTAACCTCAGGCCCTGGAGAGGTTAGTCCAGGCACAGGACAGACAAGATGGTCATCTATACACCAAGCATTGATTTACCAAAGGCAAAAGATCCCTCACCAGCCTGATGCTGCCTTGGCTCTGCATGAGGAGGTGGATGTTGTATACCTTGACCTTTAAAAGAACTTTGACAGTTCTCCATAACATGATCAAAGCCATGCCAAATTGGTGAAATAAGGCCCAGATAAGTGGGTGATTATTTGGGTGGAAAACTGGGCGGACTGTCAGGGTCAAAGGGTGGTGTTCAGCCATAAGAAGTTCACTTGGTAGCCAGTGACTAGTGGTATCCCTCAGGGACTGATACCAGGGCTTTTATGGTTTAAAATCTTTATTGTTTTTCTGGATGAGGAGGGTCCTCTCAGCAAGTTGGTGGACAAGGTTGGTGGCCTGAGGAAGCCACGTGCCCTGGAAGCAGGAGAGGCCAACTTCATGCTGGGCTGCTTTGTTGAGAGTGTGGCCAGCAGGTCTGGGGAAGTGATTCTTCCTCTCTCTTCCCCCAGTGAGGCCACACCTGGAGCACTGGGACCATTTTGGGGCTCCTTGGTATGAGAAAGACACCTCCACACTGGAGTGAGTCCGGTGGAGGGCAGCAGGATAGGCAGGGACTGCAGCACATGAAGGATGGGAGGTAGGGAAGGTCCCAGCCATTTTAAGAGCTGGTGTAGAGCTCCTTTGGTTACCTCCTTGGAGGAGACACTTGAAGAAGACTTCTGCTATTTGGAAAAGATGGAGACTGCCTCTTCTCAGAGGTGCATGTGACAGGACAAGGAGCAGCAGATTCAAGTTGCAGCAAAGGATGTCCAGTTAGATACCAGGAAAAATAAGAATTTGCTCTGAGAGTGGTCACACACTGGAAAGGGTGCCCGGAGACATGTCTGTAGACACGTCCTTGGAGGTACTCACATCTTGGCTGGACACTGCCCTGAGCAACCTCATCCAACTTCAAACCTGACCCTGTTTTAGGGAAGAGGTTGGGCCAGAATTCCCTCTCAAAGGACATCATTCTCTGGTGTCCCGACAAGGAACGCTGCATGCACCCCAAGACAGTTGCATGTCTTACTCAGGTGATGAGCATCCATTAGTAATTTACAGACCCTCACATTTACTGTGGGTTCATTTATATACCTACACATAAAAATATACATAGAGCTGCATGTATATATGATGTTTTTCCCAGCAAGTGGTTTCATAAACCTGTTGTTTCACAGGTGATTGGGAGATTTCAGCGAACGAGCAGACTTTCTTCATTTCTCTGCACTGAAACTCCTCAGACTGCAGAAACAAAACCAGAAGGGAAACAGGTAGCTGCTGCCTGGTAATAAAATACAAAATTATTGCCATGCTCTCACGCATAAAATGTGTCAGCATCATTCTGACACTCTCATAAATATAAATTACTGTTTCTTGACCACGCTAAGCAAGGGCAGGAGGTATTCTGATTGCTGCGATTACTAAATGATAAAGGGGAAGAGCCCTCACGTGTTCTCCGCTTATTCTCTCCTCGCTCTTTATTCTCAGCAGGCAAGCGGCTATGATTCATAGTAAGCCACAGCAAAGCTACAACTCACAGACAATAGATCATTACCGTGAGCTTGTGAATACAAGATCACATTGTCTCTGAAGACAAGAAGGTGCTGTGGTCTCTGCCTCCACAGTTTGGCTGTGATCTATTGGCTGTGAGCTATGCTTAGACCTTTTTTGCAACAGGGAGAAATATTTTGCAGAAATCTGTAACTTTTTTTCCCCCCTCTCATTGTTGGGTTTGTATCAACTGCCTGATAAACTGCTACTGAGAGCGTGTTAGAGAATAAAATCCATATTTTCTTATTTCCTGAGCACAATGGCAACTTATAAACCTGATGTGCTCCCTGCACGGAGACCTGCTTCTCTGTATCACCCACCTTTAATTGGTGACCCATAACAGTGCAGACCAGCTGAAAGCAGCCACGCAAAATTAATGAGATATTTTGATTGTGCTGTTGAATATTCACAAAAAAGCCTTCATAGCTTGCTTGCTTCCTAGATCTCTTTTGGCTGCATCACCACTTTCTTAGCGTACGGATGGTGTGAGAAGAGAACAGACCCCTCAGGCCATCAATTCCTGTCACTGGAGATTTAGCAACACCTTCTCAGGGACCATCTAGGTTCAGATCCTTTGGGGTTCTCCCAGTTCTTTATAGAACCACAGAATTGTCATGGTTGGAAAGGACCATGATCTGCTCTGACTGGAGGTGCTTGTCTTGACCTGAAGAGGAAAGTTATGGAGGGCAGGGAAAGCCCTGCATCCATCTGCCAGCATGTGGTGACATTTAGTCTTCCAAGGGGAAGATTTTAAATTAGTGGAAATCTGACGTAATTAAATTTTCTTTCAATCTGGCTGCGTTTTTAAAATAACAAGCCACATGCCCTTTCAATGGGCAGCCCTGACTAACACTCCTGGAATATGTGTGAGCCCAGAGAGGTTCAGAAGCAGGAAGCAAATACTTAGAACCATAGAATCATAGAATGGTGGAGGTGAACCATGGAGGTTTTCAAGGCCAGGTTGGACAGGACTTGGAGCAACCTGGTCTGGTGGGAGGTGTCCCTGCCCAGGCTAGGGGGTTGGAACTTGATGATTTTTAAGGTCCATTTCAACCCGAACCATTCTATGATTCTATGAAATACTGGTGAAGACAGGTTCATGATAACTGGAAACATTTCTGTGTGTACAGAGGGAGGTCAGTGGGGTCTGAGGACAAGTCTCTCCATGTAAGCAATCAGGTGGAGGTGGTGGGGACCTGCTGCTGTGAACAACAGCTCCGGTGACAGCCTGGGTAGAGGCAGTGGGATGAGGCAGGGATGGTCCCCTGGCATTCTCCCTTGGAAGGCAGACAAAGCTGCAGCAGCGTGGATGTGTTTGCAGGACACAGGAGGAGAGTGGGGGACGTGTGCTCCTGCTTTGGGATGCTAGATGGCATGGAGAAATAACAGAGAAGACATGAACTGGTAGAGGAGATGGAGGGAAAAAGTTTCTGGCAGATTCTTCCAACTCTGCCTGCCGTGGAGTTAGTTTATTATTAATACTTTGGAGCCTTGCTGTTTAATTAAACAGGAGCTAGAGCTGGGGACCTCTTTAGCATGCACGTGGAGCAGCACAGAGCCAGAGGGCAGGGATGCTGCTGAGGGTGGTGCCACAGCAAGCAGAGATGCTTTAAGGATGAGTGCGTCCTGATCTCTTGGAAAACAGCACCCAGGCTGACTGGAATCAGTGTCGGCACTTTAGATGCTCTTACCCCTAAGAAAATTAAAATTGAGGGATCTGTGGATAATTTTTTAGGGAAATCAGCAGCATTCATGAACATGACATTATTAAAAGGATATGCTCTTAAGGCCCAGTGCACTGAATCAAGAAGACATATTTCTGTAGAAGAATTGTCCTTTTAGAAAACCGTTCCTTCATAGAAAAAAAGAAAAAAAAATACTAGGATGAACAAATAACGACTTGCTTTGCCAAGTTCTGATGCAGGTGTTACAACACATCTGTCACGCTGAGTGAGCAAATTCTTGTGTGGATCCATAATCTGCCCAGTGGCTAATGCCACCACCCCTGTACACTTGGGCATAAGGGAGTCTTAGAGGGAAATAGGGACTTTTGGTCAGTGGAGGTCACATTTTTGCTCTCCCTCTGCTGAGGGAAGCCCAGATGGTGAGTCCTGCTCAGCCAGGGCTTCTTGTGTTTGCCAGCATCCCTGTGTCCATTTTGGGACAGGTAAGACTTTTGGGAAGTAAGACCTGGACAGATTGCATCCACCCTGTGGCATGGCGCAGATGAGGCAGCGGTTTGGGGAGAGCCCAGCTCCCCTCCACCTCCTTTGCCTGCATTTCCCAAGGGCTTTAAGGTGCTTTCCAAGGAGAAGTAGCACCTCCTGGCCGTGTCTGTCACTTGAAAGTCCCAGCCATTAAATTTGTCACTTCTGAAATAAGGCACCATGTGCGACCTGTCTGTAGGCAACAGTCCCAGGACTGTGCTGTTGCCAAAACTGTCCAAAAAAACTTGTGTGGAAAGACAAGCAAGGGACTGGCAACTGTGGAGCACTGGAGGTAACTGTGTCCTGGGAACGTTACCAGCTTGGCCACTCTCCAAGCACCAAGGCTGTGCTCCAGCGTGAAGCTAGGAGGCACAGATACATACATGCTGGTCTGGGTGTCCAGCAGCATCAGTGATGCTTTCCTGCCTGAAATCAGGGTGAAGCTGAGGGATGGAGAGGACCTTCACTGAGTTTGCTGAGCCCTAGTGCACCACCAATGCTCTTTCAGATGAGCTTCTGCCCAGCACATCAACAAGTCCCAGCTGACTTGTACCTGGAAAAGTATCTTAATACTATAATGAGTAACCTGGAAGTGATAAATTTTGCATAGCTTTAGCGTTCTCCATATGTATCTCAACCTTGATAGGCAGGCAGGCACAAGAGAACAATATTTGTGATTCAGATTTGTAACTGTTAGTGCAAAATAGAGGCTTCCAGGAAAGCTGGAAATCGTTGCCAACTGTCATAAGAGCTTTTGAGAGATGGAAATGTGATTGCTGGAAGGAGACAAGCCACAGGATTTGAAGCAGCTGAGTCCAGCAGCTGACCCTTGATGAAAGGCAATGCAGGCATGTGAGGTGCTCGAAATAGATACAGCAAGTTCTCCTTTATGAAAATACCTATTTGTATGTAAAATGCAGCATGAACTTTCGAAATCTATGATGCAAAAGCACATTTGGCTACTCATAAAAGAAAAGAAGATCACTATCTAGGAGGAATGTACACACATTATTTAAAATATTGAAAAGACAGTGGAAATACAGAAAAGGCCCAAGGCTGTATGTTAGCATGGGGTTAAGGATGACTACATGAGAAAACATAAAAGCCATGTAAAAATAATAGATACAAGGATCCGTGCAGAGAATCAAAATAGTAAAGAAGGGGAACAAAAGTATTTTATTCTGCTTTATTTAACTTTCAGACATAAATTCAAGGGTTTGCAGTGATACATCCATAATTTACAACTCCTGAGGATTGTTCAGGAAAGCTTCTGTCTGCTCCTTGAGCAGGAAATGTGATGACGCCCGTATGGGCTTACAAATAAGCCGACCAGAACCGCTTCCTGACTTCCAGTCCCTCTCACATGGACACAGCTTTTTCAAACTCTCTAAAGAACACTGGCTTTTTTTTTTTTTTTTTTTTGAAAGGTACTGTTCTGCATTTTGTATTCCACTCAAAGCAATTCCTGAATGAGCAGATTACAGCGGCAGTACAGAATGGCTGCTCAGAAAAAGCCTCCTCCCACTAGGATACACGGTTTTCCTATTTAATTGGGCTATTGTCAGCTTTGATCACCTTTCATTTTTGCAACATCCACATGAGTTATTTTCGCTACGTTTGCACAAAGCATCTTTAGTATTAGCTGCAACCAGGATTTTGATCTGGGCTGCCTGAATGATGAGTAGAGGAGGAAGAGTACATCATCCCATCCAAAGGGGAATGAACCGCTCTGTGAAAATACCTGTCTCCCTCCCCAGGCCAGAAGAGATCATAGAGCCATGGAATGGTTTGGGTTGGAAGGGACCTTAAAGATCATCCAATGACACCCCCTGCCCTGGGCAGGGACGCCTCCCACCACACCAGGTTGCTCAAGGCCCCCTCCAACCTGGCCTTGAACCCCTCCAGGAATGGGGCAGCCACAGCTTCTCTGGGCAACCTGGGCCAGGCTCTCACCACTCTCACACCAAAGAAGTTCCTCCCCACATCTCAGCTCCATCTCTCCTCTTTAAGTGTCAAACCCTTCCCCCTCATCCTATTGCTCCCCTCCCTCATCAAGACAAGAGTCCTTCCCCATCTCTCCTGGAGCGCCTTTAAGGAGTGGAAGGGGCTCAAAGGTCTCCTCAGAGCCTTCTCTTCTCCAGGCTGAATGCCCCCAACTCTCTCAGCCTGTCCTCACAGCAGAGGGGCTCCAGCCCTCGGGTCCTCTGGACCCCTTCCAACAGGTCCATGTCCTTCCTGTACTGTTCCTGATGATCTTTCCCTCAGTGATGGTTGGGTATAATGGCTCTGGCTAACTAGCTGGTATACAGGAGAGTTTATGACATATGGGTTATACCACTATTTTGATTACATTCTCATTGTTATTGGCTGACAAATTACAAACATTCCTTAGCAATAGAGCACTAAGAAACACCTACTAACATGGTTGAGGTTTTTTTTTGTATCTCAATATTATTGTGAACTACTCTGCCCCCAAGTAGCTATGCTTCTCCACTGCCAGCTTCATTCCAATGTAAGTATTTACTCTTCAGTTTTTCCATGCCCACTTTTTGGTTAAATACCTTCATTTGCATATTCCTATTTTCAAATATTTTTAAGACTGACAACATATTTTTTCAAGACTATTTTCAATGGACAGTCAGTAGATAATGTAACTGCTTTATTTTTGTGGCATTCAGTATTTCATTGAGATCTGGATAGTGCATTTATTATATCCACTTTTTTCATATATACATTAAAAAGAACTGATTTTGATGCCTTCAAGCACCTTCTAAAGTGCCTACTGCTGATAGTTGCTTTTAAACTCTAAACTGTCCACATCTACATGACCTCAAATCTTCAGGGGAAAAAGAAAAAAGAAAAAAAAAAGGAAATAAAGAAAATAACACTGCAAAAAGCACAGAAACAACCATTTTGTTTTAATGATGCAATGCTAGTCAAATGCTACAGAGAAGGAAAGTAGGAATGAACATGCTCAGTAATTTTTCTGCCTACAATTCATTTTAGCTGGGCAGATATGAAAAATCAATTTTGGCAGAAACACCCAAGGTCAAAAGTTCCCCGATTTAAAGGCAGACGTTACGTGACTGAGAAATGTATCCTAGCTTTTGTCTGTGCAATCCTGTCTCTGCTGTCCTTAAGCTAAATAAAAACTAGGTAAATGAATATAATTTTTAGGGACAAATGCTGTCTCAGGGAGGACATAATTTCAGCTCTTAATGAAATAGTTCACCATTTCTCAGTAGCAAAACCCCTTGAGACTTAATCAGAGAAATACATGTCCAATAGTCTAATAATTTTTCAGTGTGCATGATGGAAAAGTTGCTTTGCTTCTTTATGATTTCCAGTCAAAGGGCAGTATTTCCTCTAAAAACAAATATTCAGAAAAAGAGAGGGAATATAAAGAAAGGATTTGCTGCTTGTTACGCTTTTCTTCTCTCTACAACACAAGTTCTACAGCTATTCACATCCTCCAATAGAATTCCTTTGGACAGATTTTAATACATGTTCTGATGGAAAGAGTCAAAGATGGATTAGGCCATTTTCAGAACAAAAAACCCCAGGCCAGCTAGCAAAGAACTACTGTGGAGACACAAATATCTTAATTGTTGTTTCACATTAAAAGACAAGAGTCTTTTCTAATACATTAATTGTATTTGAATTGTTTACTTTTAATGCAAAATTTAACCCTGAGGTTGGTAGTTAATTTAAAAGAATTATTATTAACTAACACTGGAATATATTTTTTTGCCTGAGATAGCAGATGCTAAAATATAGGCTGTCCTACATTTTTGGGAAGAGCTTGTTCAAATGGATCTCCCACCATGATTAAACTCTTCCTGCGTAACAAAATTGTTTTTCTACTAGAGTTATAGTTAGTCTGGTGGTCAAAATCCTTTCCAATCAGAGTGGTGTGTAGATCACAAAATTAAACATTTATGACCCATATGCCATATTTCCTTGGCTTCCTTCTCCAGCAGCCTGCAAATGTTCCCTAAAGACCCATCATTCTTGGCAAAAGCTGTTTTTTGGTTTTGCTTTTTGTTTTGTTTTATGTTTTTGGTAGGTGAATCCCTTTCTAGCTGACCATGAGCCGAAAAATGCTCCCTTGCAGTAAACAAAGCCAACGGCTTCCTCACCTGCATCAGGTAAAGCATTGCCAGCGGTTCGAGGGAGGAGATCCTTCCACTTGGCACTGGTGAGACACATGATGGGTGCTGGATCCAGTTCTGGGCTCCCGGGTACAACAGAGATGATTAAGAGACTGGCACATCTGTCATATGAGGCGAGCCTGAGAGAGCTGGGGTTGCTGAGCCTGCAGAAAAAAAAGGCTCAGGCTTATTAATGTGTGTAAATAAAAGGCTTATTAATGTGTATAAATACCTGATAAGAGGGTGTGAGGAAGATGGAGCCAGGCTCTTCGTGATGGTGCTCAGTAACGAGAACATCGTCAAATAATAATAGCTATTGAATTACAATTTTCACTTCAATGGCCAAATTTCATTCAAAATCAGACAGAAGATGTCTCATCAAAATACCTGGCATTTTTTGTTCCTTTGGCTACTTTCTGTAGCTACTGGATTTATTCTGAAAATGACCACAAGTTTAGAGGCTTACCATTCAGTGGGAGCTTCACTGTGCGTTACAAATACTCTACTGAGTTGCATGAGGAGGAACTGATAAGAGGAAATGAGGACAAAAATAAACATAGTGATCATGTAGTCACAACACAATTTGTTGCATCTTAACCATGTTAAGCTTGGTCGAACAGATGCATCCAGCTGCCTTCAGCTGACATTCATCCTGCTTCTCGTTCAGTGAATGCTGGTAATTTGGTGCTGCCTCTCAAGTAGTCAGCCTGACATAATTCTGCATGTCAGCCTTTCACTTTCTGCTTCTTTGAATGAATCCTAAAACCCACATTGACTCAACTGGAATAAAAAATATCCCGGAGTAAACAACCAAACCAGTGGCCATCCGATTGTCCAGTGTTGTTAGAGAATTTAACGTGTACAGTACTATCAAGGCATAATTAACTTATCAAAATTCCTTATTTATATAGATAGAAAACATCAGAACTAACCCCACAGACGCGTACCTGCCGCGCTGATATGCGAGTCAGAGAAATTAAAAGTGATGAGTTTGCAGAACATTTCCATTAAAGTAATAAAAAAGTGGCTCCACCTTCACCAGCTGCCGCAGAAGAAGGGCTCCTCTGGGACCTGAAGGGTTTCTGGGTATCTGCAGACAGCTCAGTTATTCACTTTTTGGTTCTTTATGGCAATTAGATACATATACTAGGGATCATGTTTTTGAGACATCTTTACCAAGGTAGAAAATAGGAAGATTTTAAATGGTATGGACTACCCAACTATTCCAGTGAGATTTGGTCAGACAGGCGAAATAAAGCAGGAAGGTTAGAGCTTGATGATAGCCCTACAGAGTTTGGAGGATTCACAGTCTGGGAGGCAGGGGTGGACGGATAAAGCCCTTCCAAACCCAGAAGAACTGGGATCCCCAACAACAGGGATTTGAAATCATGTGAAATCAGGCTGCTTCAGACAGAGGCATTTACCGTCCCTGATTTTGGGCCCTAAAATATGATGCTTTCTATTCAAGATGCACAGCTTTTCTTTTCATCAGTGGCTTATCACCACTGATGAAGATGTCAACTTGGGCTTACTTGAACAGAGCTTGTAATGGTTCGTGAAAGTATCAGGCACTCGTGAGTAAAATCTGTGGAAACGTAGCAAAACTTTGCGGTTGCAGCCTGGAAGGAAAGAACATACTCTTTCTACCTGGGAAGGATGGGTACATCAAAACCGCAGTGGTTCCAGTGGGTGTAATGAAACACCCCAGGGAATCATCTGTATCACTTGACACCTAGAGGAAATGCTGGATAATTGCCACCCACAATTTTGAAACGATGGATGACTAATGAACCCAACTGTCAGTCAAGGAGACAGTTTAGTGGGAAGGATGATTCATACGAGAACAATATCGTTTCTTCTGGGTTTTTTTGGTTGGGTTGGTTTTTGGGTTGGGTTTTTTTTTTTTTTGCCTGCCAACAGAGGTGGTAAAAAACAGTCAAAATAGTGACTAGTAACCAAAACAACCACGAGTTATTAAAGGTCATTCCAGTCTTTCTTGGTGGCTACTGGTTGTTTACACTCTTACTGGAAAGCACAGGGCTTTGTGAGTCCTTGGGGGAGAGTAAGGAAAGCATGATACAAACAGAGCGAGTGCCATGACTCTCTGGTGTCTGATATATCACCTGGCTTGGCAAGACCTGTATGATTTTAAAAGAGCCATGTGATTCCCTCCACGTACCTCTGCCTCACATGGAGGACTCTGCCCAGGTCGCACCTCCTTGTCATGTCGATCTAGGGTGAAGCACTGTTGTTTTCAAGAAGCCACTTCAGTAGTAAGTATGCAACCAGCTACACCAAGCACTGCAACTGAAACTGGAGTCAACTACTACTTCTCGTTTCAAATAGCCTTCAAAGTGAGTGTGAGAGCCCTCATCAAAGGACCACAAGTGTGGCTCAAGCATGCAGGCAGCTCCCTGTCTAACTCTTTCCAGGATTAGTGTTGATTCCCCTTGCCAGCCCACAGGAACCTCACTAGGCTCTCCTTGGAAAAAGTTGGAAGTTTCATGTTTGTAGCACGAACTGTTTAATTCAACGTCGGCTTTGCCAACATTTTGAAATATTGGGGTCAAAAGCTGGAAATCTATATCCATGCACTCAGAAAATCAAGCTGTTCTTAGGAGGCAATAAAAATTCCCCCAACTTCAGCAATCTGTAAGCGAGATGTCTAAGCTAATTGTCCAGGTAGGAGGAGTTGGCTCTTGAGGTGCCCATTTCTCTCTTGACTAAAGACTTTGCATAGCAAATTACATTAAACATATAAGGAGTATATTCAGAAAGCTGTAAGAGTCATCAAAGAATGTTAAAATGGGAAAGAACTTCCCCAACTCTCTGTTTTACCCAACTCATATTATGTCCTTAAATTTATGCAGGTCCTGCTTTTTCCAAGGATTGTCAGTTGTGGGACACAGGGTTCTGCCTACTTTCTTGCTTATTCTTTTCCCATCTGCTGGTCTCCGAAACAGAGCTTTTCTGGGTGTCTGTGACAGTGTCAGGTTTATGGCTGGACTCAATGATCTTATGGGACCTTTCCAACCTAAATGATTTTGTGATTCTCTGATTCTATGCTTGTGCTTTGACGCATACAGCAGAAGAAGCATCATAACCAGGTTAAAGATTCAGGCCCCAACACCTCTGAGCTCAGTTAAATATCAGATTCCTCAGTATTCTTAAAACTCTGTAAGACTGACTTAATTCTTAAATGCCCTTTGGTACACAACACATTAAGAGGGAAAACCCCATCATGCGATATAACTATTACTGGCATCTCCTACAGTTTTTATTATGTTTTTTTTCCTAGTCTCTGATCCCAAATTCCTGTATTTATTACCCTTCCTCCAAGCGAAATATGCAATCGTCTCATAATTCAATGAGAGGATGTGATTAGAATGGGAGGCTGAGAACTTCATTTCTACTGAGTTTCAATTACCCGATATGCAACCAGATGTACACAACCTGTTATTGAATATAAACACTCTATTCACTTCCCTCTGCCAAAATTATTTGCATTGCACTCAGAAAGAAGAAATCAGCTTTTCAAACAGGAAAGTGGGTTTCCTTTAATTTTCATTTTGATGAAAAACACCGAGGAAATACAAGAAGTGAAACAGTGCTATAAGATATAAAGAATGTTATTTGGAAGTTTCTACATTTTTGGTAAAGCAGAGAAGAGTTTTCATGAAAGCCAATTTGCATAAATTGCTGGCTGAGTAGATTGTTCCTCACTACTGACTATGGAAATAAAGATTCTCCACAATTAAAGCATTCTGCTGCCAGCTCAGTAAAGCCATTACATACATGGTTAAATTCAGATTGTATCCATGTAAAGAATGGATTCAGAAAATGTTTTCAGCATTTAAGCATCTGTTAAATGCTACATTGAGTCAAAGCTTGAAATTAAGATTTGACACCCCTATTTTGAAGCTAGCTGTAGTTAAAGCTTTATTAATATTTTTTAACTCGCGGTGCATTTAAGTTTATATCTGTGAGCCTTAAACCAGAACACTTCATTCCTTTATGCCTTTTATTTTAACCTAATTGTTTGTTGTTACACACTTGCAAGAACCATTCAAATACTTGGATAAGTTTGTAGCTAGCCCCTGTCTGTTTCAAATATAGTTCCTATGTTTCACATGCAAATCCCACCTACCTCTTTGGCAGCGCAATCTGTTTGGTAAATTCGGGATGATGTGATATGGCAATTGCCTAACAAGGAGTCAAGCTCGCCCGCCTGTCAGGATGAGGAGAGACGCGGGAGGAATGACAGAATTACAAATAACAGTCCTCAGCGTGGGGTTTGGGGTTGTTTCAGTCTATTTTAATTCTTTTCAAGTGCAGCGAAGAAAAAAGGTGGCACAGCTAAGAGAGGAAAGCCTCTTTTCTCTTTATTGTATGTAATCTGGAAAGGTCCCTGGCATTATGAGAGTCTAGTGCTCTTGGAGGAAATTGCAGCTCAAGGAAGATGTGTTTATCTTGTCTAAGTTTAATTCCATTAGCACAAGTCGCATACATTTGTTTAATGGGGCACAGAAAATATTTCAGGATCTGAGGATATTTTCCGGTGCCAATTTTTTTTTCAGGGATTGAAGTAAAATTATCATCCAAACGGATCATTTACCAGGACATTTCCATGGTAATGTTGTCATTTTTAATACAAAGTGGAAGGAATTTCCAGCATCTACAGAATGAGGAAAGCAATGGACTGACAGGAAAAAAAGGAATTTAGCGATTTGGCTCAAAAGCAGGGTGTTTTCACCAAGAAAAGGGCCATCAACAAGCCTACCTTTGCCTGTTTAAAATCAGACAGCCCCTCAAACCATCCTAATTATCCTCAGCTGTGACAAAACCCATGGATCTTCTGCTTTAACCCGGATGCACTTGGTGGCTGACGCCGGCACCGTTAACCCCACTGCTGCCTGTGACAGCTAGGAGACAGCAGCGGTGTGGGAGAAAGCAGCATTGTGGTCCTCCTTATAAAGTGCCTTTTTCTCCAGCAGGCACAGATCTCTTCCCTTCCCCTTGCCCCGGTGATGCTGAAACCAGTAGAAATGGGCCTATAAACCAAGGAAATAGGGCTGCATGGTGTAGGCTGCAGGAAGTAGTTTGGCTTCTCTCAAAGTCGAATAAAAGTGAAGAGGAAGGATGCTGGCTCTACCCCTGGTAGCTGTAACTCCCCTTTTCCTCCTTTGGGATGTTTCCAGTGATATTAGCTGATACTAACCTGCTGGGCTGAATCTCTCCCGGAGCTACAGTCCAGAAATATATATTTGTTGCAGCAGAAACAGAACAAAACAATTACAAGAAACTAGTTTAAAGAGACGAAACAGGAAAAGCTCAAGGAGCACAAAAGAAAACTTGTGTTTTTTTCAGCTTACAGCACCATTGTAAAGCGTGTTTTGAACCACTGGGGAGCTTACCCCAGCCCTGGCTGGGAAAAAGCCAGGCACCCAAGAGTGACAAGTAGCTTTGATGAGAGTGGCTGAGGGGCTGATGCAAGGACTCTCCCCCTTCCCATCTGGGAATCAACTAGTCCAAAATTGTGGTCAAGGGCAGGCTTCTTTCCTATCCCAGGGCATTGGCAGCTTGGACTGGAAACAGCTCCCCTTGCAGGTGGGAGATGGAATCATGGAAGAGATTTATTTTTGGTGTGAGAACCAGGTGGAGCTCTGGGAAAGTGCAATCATACACCGTGTACTGCTTGCTTGTGGGCTCTGAAGGTAATAAAAACTGTTTCCTTCTTGTACTGTTCAGAACAGCTTTGGAGTCATCAGCACAGGAAGGACATGGACTTGTTGGAGAAGGACATGGACTTGGAGCAGGGCCAGAGGAGGCCACGGAGATGCTGGGGGGACAAACTGAGTTGGGGGGGTTTCAGCCTGGAGAAGGGAAGGTTCTGGGGAGACCTTAGAGCACCTTCCAGTCCCTAAAGGGGCTCCAGCAGAGATGGGGAGGGACTCTTGTCTTGATGAGAGAGGGGAGCCATAAGATGAGTGGGAAGGGTTTTAACCTGAAAGAGGGGAGATGAAGCTGAGATGTGGGGAAGAATTTCTTTGGTGTGAGGGTGGTGAGAGCCTGGCCCAGGTTGCCCAGAGAAGCTGTGGCTGCCCCATCCCTGGAGGGGTTCAAAGCCAGGTTGGAGGGGGCTTGAAGCCACCTGGTGTGGTGGGAGGTGTCTCTGCCCAGGACAGGGGGTGGCACTGGATGGGTTTTAATCCCTTGCAACCCAAACCATTCTGTAATTCTATGTTTCTATGATTCAGGACAGCTCCCAGTATTTTAGTGCACTGGGAGCCAGTTGGCTGGTGCATTGTAAGGGCATGGCACGGATGGCAGTACTCATCCAGCAGCAGTTATATCACGAAGTGCAAGTATGCACCCAGACACAGTCTACAAGGAGCAGAAACCTGGCTGTCTAGCAAAAGACACCACCAGACAGAAATATTTTGCAGATATAATCTGATAGGGTTTAAGGATCTATCCATTAACTTCACAATCTGACCATACAATGCCCCGGGTGACTTTATATCTTTCCTAAATTGCTTTCAAGCACTTTCCCTGATAGTTATTGTATTTCCCAGACAGAATTATATTACACTGATCACTGATTACTTGGGAGCTTTCCCCCCTTCAGGGAAAATCATTGTTTGAATGACTTCAACAGGTAAAACTGAAAGTGTAGTTAAATGGTCCATCTTTTATTAGAACACAGGTGTATGACTTACAAACAAGAATAATGTTAAAATAAATAAATAGGTGACTTTCAGAACTCTTATCCGGTGAAGGATGGTGCAGAGTAGTGTCACTTCTTAATTTCATTCAGGGCTTCTAGCTTTGCCAAAACATGGGTGAAGTTTGTGAACTTCTGATTTGCACAAGTTTCAGTCAAAATTCTCAGTTCTGATTTTGTTTGACAAGTCTCCTTTTGACAAGTATGGGGATCACACACGCTCATTTAGTATTTTAATTGCTGAGTCTAAATTTGGCAGTGTCTCCACCCTAATGGAACTTAATGGTACTGTAATTGCTTGGTGGTGTCACGGCGAATCGATTCCTGATTATGTTCAGGAATAGCACTTTCGTGTCTTGATTGAATTCAAACACAGAGACATTCCTGCCAGCGGAGAAATACGCCACAAAACCCCTCTTCATCATCCCCGATGATAAACAGTGGCACTAATGTCTTCATAATAACCTTTGTCTTTTTCGCAACAAATATTTTCCTTATATTTTAGCACATTTGATTAAACTGCTCCCCGTGGCCTGAGAAGCAATTTTATGTTTCTATTACAGTAATTAGCCTGCATATAGTATTAAAAATCATGTGTGCTTTGGAAACTCTTATCTTTATTACAGTGTATGTAAATCATGCTTTACTCTTGGCTTTTTGGTGTTTTTTTTTTTTTTTTTTTTTTTTTTTTTTTTTTTTTTGTTGTTGTTTTTAAACCAGAGTGATTGCTTATAGAACCAACGGCTCTAAATTAGAGTTTTTCTTTCTGGAGGAACAGCCCTGCAGCAAATGCACTGAGATTTGCTCCACAGCTGAGGAGGGCAGTGAATGTTGAAGTTCACAGCTACCAAAAGGAGACTGATGATTAAAAAAACCCAACAAAATCTCCTAAGCGTTGCTTACAAATACAGTCACATATACCCGGTGGTCTGGGGTCACTGTGCTGAGTCAGAACATCCTCAAGTGCAGTCAGAAAAAGATTCGAGCATTTGAAAGCAGCCTGGAATCTTAACCCTGTGGCTTTAGTGATGCCCTTGGGAGTTGCACAGACACTTGTGGACCTGCCTTGCTGCTGGGTGGGATGTGCAGGTTCCCATGGGGTCCCTAAGACAGTCCACACGGGAAAGTCTCACGGGCCACCTCCTTCCCAGACAACAGATCCTTTCCTAAGGAAGCACAGGTTATATTGGTGCTGTGGTCTTCTGAACTGGTTCCACTGGGGACAGGGACAAGCTGCCTTCCTGAGCTGGGAGTTGATGTTGCACTGTTGTTGTATATGGCCTCTGGGAAAGCTGGCCACCAGGCAGGTCAACCCAGTGAGGCTAAAAGCAGCATTTTTAATGAATTTTTCTCCTTTCAGTGAGGAATGAAGAGGCAGGTGGAGCAGTCAAGGCTGGAGGTGAAGATGTCAGTCCCATATGCAAATACTTGGGTAGGAATAAAAGGATACCAGAGCACATTGAACCTGGCCACTGCAGTTCAGAAGAAGGTAGTGGTATCTGTGAGGAGATCATGTCACCAACAAAGTAAGTGGAAAAGCTTCAGCTGGCTGCAACAGAAAGCCTGTGCAGCTGTAAATGCATTCACAAAATGTATATCCAGCATGTTCATCCAAAAGTGGTAGGTGGAAAGGAGGGGTGATGGTGGCCCTTGGGCTTCTGTTGGCAGAAGACCTTCCCAGCAAAATCAGGTGTCCAGGGACTTGGCCTCTCCACCTCTCTACAGTAACTGCTTATATCAAACAAAAGAAATGAACCTCTGAAATTAGAGGTTGAGACAAAAAAAATAGGTAGAAATTTAGTTTCCTTTCCCCTTTCCACACCAGGAACTAGGCATCTGCAGGCCAGGTCAGTTTCTCATGACAGAAGTGGTCCTTGGATTGTTCCAGTGCTCTTGCCAGCAGCTGAGATCCCGAAAATACTTTTAAAAGGCAAAGCAAAGCTGGCATTGCAAGTGTCACAATGCTTCATGCAGCTCTGACATGCTTTTTCTTGGTGCCATGTCTCCAGGAAAGGGAGATAAAAGACAGAAAAGAACACAAAATCGTGTGTGAAATGCTTTGTGTCCCCCTCTCCTGCAGTGATCTTGAGATGTGTTTGTTCATTTTGATAACCCTAGTGACTGAACTCAGGTGCCTCACATGTTGAACAAATGAATTTGAGCTGATCAAATGCTCTGAGCTGAAAATGTCACTTCTCATGGAGCCAGCTGCCAAAGACCCATTCCGGTGTGCTGATCTGGGAGACTTCTCGCACTCCCTGTTGGAAGCCTGCTGTTTGACTTCTTGTTGAAATACCTTTATTGTCTTACCTTTTCAAAATGCAGATTTTTGTTCTCTCATGGGAGGGATGCTACCTGTCAGTCACCCAAACTCCATGCTGCTTTGGTAATTAGCTGGTGTTTGATCAGAGGCCAAGAAATTAAAAGGTGAACCCTGCCGTGAACTGAGAAGAGGAATCACAGAATCACAGGAAGCTGAAATTAATGAAGAGCGTTGGAGACCCAGCTCTCAGCTGCCCATGATGGGTTCAGCTTCAGTGCGAGTGGACATTTCCAGCCTACTCTGACCAAGAAGCTGGCCCCTAAGCTGGGACAGATGGGATGGGTGGAAATACATGGGAGTTGATTTTTACCCTGGGTTAAGGACCACTATAGACAGTCTCTGAAAACATCTAGATCTATATGACTTCACAGAATTCATCCTTTAGCTCTCCCATATGAAAATGGTCTTCTGCCTCTGACTACCTTGTGTCCAATGTCAGTCCCCTGTGCACATGCTATTTAATCCTGTTGCAGCCCAGGTGTCAGAACCTCAGCACGATGTCCGGCATCTGCCCTGTCAGGGTTGACTCTGCTCAAAAACAGGGAGGATCCTCATACAAATGAAGTAAACAGCATTAGTCCCATTGAGTGAATAGCAGTCAAATGCTTTGATCTAACCCAGAGGCTTCTAGTTACATATTTAGCTGTATCATTGAGAAATTGATGTCTCTAAATCCATAGGAGTCTGGGGGTTTGTTTTTTGTGACAATAGAGCTTATTGAATTTCAAGGGCTAAATTTAGTCTTGGTCCAAATGGACATAATTAAAGTTACTTCAAAGAATGAGGGAAGAACTTATAATTTAAAATCAAATCAGGTTTTTAATGGGCAAAAGAGAATTAGGATGGATCAGTCCTAGTTCTTATATCATGATTTATGCAGAATGTTTTCATTTATCACTATTTCAGATTATCAAGTATTCCAGATGACTGGCAAAAAAACCGAGTTCATGATAAATTATATTCTCTAATTCACTCATATATTATGAGTGTCTCTACAGAAGCATTTGAATATGCTTATTCTACACATTAGTTACAAGTATCAGTACAAAACATCATGATAAACTGTACATTTATTCTGATCCTACCATCCACATTTGGATGGAGAAGGAACTCCTTCCCTGTGAAGTCCCCCAAGGATTGCTCAATTGCATGAACTCCAGTCCACCCACCTGCAATCAAATCTGGGAGATGCAATTACTTCACAGATGGTGATTCAGAGTGACAGTCATGGCCTTTTTCTTTACTTTCATGGTACGTAATGAGACTAAGAAGACTGAGAGAGTGTGGGTCCTGTATAGGATCCTCCTGACTAGTTTTTTCTTTCTTAGGGCAATGTGGAAAGTCCTCCACTATCTCAGAGCACATTTCTAATGTGTGGGTTTTTTTGAAGTGGAGGAAAATTCATTGTCACATCCTTGGACCACAATGCATTCATTGTGGAAACTATTCCTCTTTTTACAGTAGAACTGCCTCTTGTAAGAGCCAATTAAAGCCCCTGAAGTAGATCCTTTTATTCACAGGCCACAGCTGCTTCTCACAGCAATCCCATTGCAGAAGAGCTCCTGCAGCAGCTAATTCTGAAGGGAAGGAAAATGTACCGTGGTTGTCCCTCTACTCTACTCTACTCTACTCTACTCTACTCTACTCTACTCTACTCTACACTTCATCTATCCTCTTCACTATGAACATATTTGCAGCTTGAGTCACAGTACCAGACCTACGTCTCTTTGGGTTCCCCTCCCCTCCCCCCCGACTTTTTTAATAGTTTAGCCTCCATATGTGAATCTAAGAATGAGAACCGTAATGAAGCATTTTCTTATGATACATATATAAGCTTTATTTCTCACCACTGAAAAGAAAACTAACACTTGCAAGCATGTCTGGCAGTTTGACAGGTTCACAGCCAGCAGGGAAAGGTCCCCCAAATCTTTGTAAGTCTTTGGGAGAGCACATGGTAAATCACCCGAGTTGTCAAGACAGGAATAGCCTCCGTTCCTGCTTTTTCATGATCGCAGACGAACATGGGATGCTTGAGAAAGAAATAGGATGTCGTACATAGTGCAAAGCTCTTCTCTTTCTACAAAAATGATAATAATTAAGTAACTAGATGACTAAGAGTTGCAAAGAGCTTTTGGTGTGCAGGGAATACACCTGGGAGGCCCCACTGTTGCAATATATCAGAGATGCATTAGAAAGATTCAGCAATGGCTTTTTTTGCTCTCCTACACCTGTATCCCCACAAACAGCAGAAATTTCCTTGGCATGCGTCAAAATGGTAACATGATTCTTCTCTGTGGGCTTGGTCAATTCTGATGATTTAACAAAACGAAGCACTGTTTCGCAACAAATGTTGAGTAGAGATTCTAAGTCTGGACCTACATTTATTTACTAAAAAAAATATAATTCAACAGCACACACATATTTTACACCAGCTTGTGTGTGATTGATATTTATGCAGGACTTCTCTACGTAGCTGGAAAGTAGTGAATATTTGTTAAAAGAAGGAGACAACAGGACTTGTTCCACTGAAGGTGGCTGTCCTTACAAATTGCACCATTTGGAGATAGCTTTTGTCTAAAAAGAATTTCAATGAATACATGCTTTGCAGTGAATGCTGCTAAGCATAATTTTTTTAATAAAAGTTCCTTGATGTTACTCTTGAGAACAGATTGAAAAAAAAAAGTGTTTTTCCAGTAGAAAACCTCTAAATTTTTATTTAGTTGGTTAGAAGTTCTAGTCCAAAAGAATATAGTCTTGGGGAAAAAAATCTTTATGTAAAAATTTAACTCATGAAAAATGTACCACATCATTTAGCAAGCTGGTATTGCCTTTCTGTCCTTTGCAATCATTACAATTGATAAATCCTAACAATTTACCTAGATTTTATCTAACTTTGATCTCTCAAGGTTTTTGTTTTAAGCCAAGTTTTCTGCTGGTCTGAAACAGACAGCAGAACTGGCTGTGGTATTTGTATAATTGTCCTACTGATGCTCTTATTACCATCAATATTTCCTATATTATTATTTTTATTATTAATAATGTTAATAATAACAATAGGCATAACAGCAGCAATGAAACATATCTGGACATTTGGCCAATTCAATCTACTCCCTGTAAAGTGATTTTTAAGTAATAATGAGATGAACAGAAGAAGTATTTAGAAGACCACCTGTCTTTTTCAAATCTTATCCAGACCTCTTGAGTCATCAGAATGGGTCTGGAAATACCAAAATATACTCCCTGGTGCAATTTGCAATTAATCTAGAATGTAGTGTCACCAGTAAATCAAGAACTTTCTCTTGATAGCATAGCACTTGTGTCTGAGAATGCTGAGATAGAAAAGCATTTCGTAATTGATGTTTTGAATATCAATAATGTCCATATTTTAATAAAGGATTTGGGAAAAAAATTTTATCATTTTATCAAGATTCCATTTCTTTAATGATAGTCCATTTGTAATGATTGATCAAATGGTTAATTTTGCTAAAAACACTTTAAAAATGTAAACGTTTCTTAGAAAATTAAGAAAATAATAATGCTTGGGAATACCCTTTGGGCTCATTGGCTTAAAATTTGATTTTAAAAATGCTTTTCTTTCCTTCATTTTTCTCAGTTTTTCAACTCCAAATGCAGAAGAAATAGCCCTGCTTTTCAGTTTTCAGAGTTTTCTGCTTCTTAAGGAAAAACCAGATTTTTTTTAAAAAATAAGCCATGTATATCCAGAGACAAGCAAGCAAACACAGACACATATCTTACAAAGCAGTACTAAAATATTCAGGAAAGTAGACCAGCAGTGAAACACAGGCTCCTGCAAGGGAAAATATTCACAGAGATCTTGCTACATTTGTTTACCAGAATGAGAAATACACTCCATACATTAGTTTAATTGGTCTCAGAACAGGCATTTTGAGTTGAGGATCAACAAAATAATGTATACTAGATTTAGGAATTAATAAACTTGTGTGAGATGAGAAAAAAAATTAAAGTCTTTTATCAATAACAATGGGAGTCAATGAATCAAGCCTAGTCTGGGTGCATGTAAGGGCTCTGCTATTGTTAGGACAAATAATCTGTTATAAACTACACCTTCATTACATTCAGCTTTACATTTCATAAAGCCATCTCATTTTTTCAGGCACCCTGCAGAGGTTTAGGAAAAGTTGGGCTGCTGCATCTGTTTTCAAGACCCTAATGACAAATATTTTTAAAAAAAGGGGGGGAAGATCTGCTTTTAGAATTTAGCACAGAAAGAGATGGTGAACAGGCAAAAACCTGATAGCCATTTATGAAGCGATGGTATCACCAAATCCCAGAATCACAGAATGCTATGGGGTTGGAAGGGACCTCTGGAGATCACCCAGTCCAACCACCTGACAGAGCAGGGTCACCCACAGCAGGTTACACAGGAATGTGTCCAGGTGGGGTTTGAATGACTCCAGAGAAGGAGACTCCACCACCTCTCTGGGCAGCCTCTGCCAGGGCTCTGCCACCCTTACAGCAAAGAAGTTCCTCCTTATGTTGAGATGGAACTTCTTATGTTCCAGTTTGTGCCTGTTCCCTCTTGTCCTGTCACCACTGGGCACCACTGAGAAGAACCTGATCCCATCTTCCTTGACACCCACCCTTTACCTATGTTCAGCGTTGATGAGGTCCCCTCTCAGTCTTGTCTTCTCCAGGCTCAACAGCCCTAGGTCTCTCATCCTTTCCTCATCAGGGAGGTGCTCCAGTTCCTTGATCATATTTGTAGCTCTCCACTAGACTCTCTCCAGTAGTTTCTTGCCCTTCTTGAACTGAGGAGCCCAGAACTGGACTCAGAGCTACAGATTGGATCTCACCAGGGCAGAGTAGAGGAAGCGGATGACCTTCCCCAACTTGTTTCCCATGTTCTTTTTAATGCACCCCAGGAGACCATTCATTTTCTTGCCCTCAGGATCATATTACTGGCTCATGGTCATCCTGCTGTCCACCGGGACTCCAAGGTATCACTCTACAGAGCTGCTCTCCAGCACATCAGCACCCAACCTGTACCAGTGCATGAGGTTATTCCTCCACAGGAGCAGGACCCTACACTTGCTCTGGTTCAATTTCATCAGGCTCTATCCCTTGCTCTGGGTTTCTAGTCAGGTAATGAAATGCCATGGAGGTCATCTGGTCCCTTTGCTGAGTCACTGCCCAGCCTTGTCTGGAGCTGAGACATGTGCCTGGGAGCTCTGTCTTCAATCACCGGGAAGGAATGAGCCAAGATGATTTGCAAGGCTGTAGTGCAGGACGGGGTTTGGGAATCGTCAAGGCTCTGCAATGCACTACATCAGGTCAGTAGGCACACGCTTCTCCTGCCCGAGCACTAAGAGGTCTGAAATATCAATTTTCCACTGAGAAGCAGGGGCTGAGAGAAAGACTCATAATCTTTTGAGCAGCTTTTCTGGTGTCTCTTAATATTTATCTACTAGATTTTAACTGTGTGCAGTTTGTGTGCATTAATCTTGGAAAGTCAGCATTCTTCAACAACAAAAAAAGGCTTTTCCTAGAACATCTTTGATAAAGTTTTAATTCCTTATATTAGGATATTATGTTAGAATATTAGAATTGTGTAGAAAGTTTAACTTCCAGTAAGACACCAAAATCAAACAACTTTAGCATCCAAGAGATAAAGACGGCACCTGGAAGGCTGCATAATACCAGCAGTAACAAGGGAATAATCTCCAGGTAACATCTTCCTCCTTGTCCTCATTTATCTCCATTGCCTATGTCACCAGTATATTTAGCCCATTGTATAACACCCCATTATCCATATTATTATGGTCTGACACATACCATAAGACCAACACAAGAGAGAAAAAGGTTCACAAGCCTCATACCTGGTTCTTGTTATTCTCCTTTTCTCTTACGGGAGATGTTTAGGATACTTCAAAACACACACAGCACATACACACATTCAGCTTCTTCCTCCCCAGTTACGTGCTTCCCCAGCACGTGACACCTGTAACAACATCTTTCTTTCTCGAGCCTTCTTTTGTCATCAGAAAGGCCTCCCCACCGCCATCTCCTCCTGTCCAGGCCAAGCAGAATCTAGTAGGACACCACCCTTGATCATTGCTCTCTAAACATGGTGGTGATGTTACAGCCTTTCCTCTCACTCTCTTTGGGTCCTGCTCAGCTGAGGCAGAAAATGGAAAGTGAGAAATGGCTGTCAGCCTTGATGCTCAAAGCCATGCCACCTGCCCACCATCTTCCCACTTTATTGTCATTTATCTCTTATTTTCCTTGCAAGTCCAAGTCCTCTATTTCTTTTCCCACAATTTCTTCTTGTCTGTGAGTTTGAGCCTGTACTTTTGAAAAGAATAAATCCATGAGTTGCTTTATTTCAGCTGTCAGAGCTTTTATTGTGAAATAATACAAAGTTCCAGAAGAGCACTTTTTTACTTCTTATAATGTGAGACAAAGCTGGAGCGAAACAGATCTCACCCACTGGAAGGCAGAGCCCACACACTCAGAATGATTCATTAAATCATCCGTCATACTTTCCTGAGAGAGTCCCTGAGAAGTTACACAAACCACACCAAAATCAGGATTCCAAACGCACCTCAGAAGTCAATGCCTGGTGGGACATCCCTGCTGCCTGCCCCTCAGCAAGGCCACATCTCACNTGTGACACATACCATAAGACCAACACAAGAGAGAAAAAGATTCACAAGCCTCATACCTGGTTCTTGATATTCTCCTTTTCTCTTACGGGAGATGTTTAGGATACTTCAAAACACACACAGCACATACACACATTCAGCTTCTTCCTCCCCAGTTACGTGCTTCCCCAGCACGTGACACCTGTAACAACATCTTTCTTTCTCGAGCCTTCTTTTGTCATCAGAAAGGCCTCCCCACCGCCATCTCCTCCTGTCCAGGCCAAGCAGAATCTAGTAGGACACCACCCTTGATCATTGCTCTCTAAACATGGTGGTGATGTTACAGCCTTTCCTCTCACTCTCTTTGGGTCCTGCTCAGCTGAGGCAGAAAACGGAAAGTGAGAAATGGCTGTCAGCCTTGATGCTCAAAGCCATGCCACCTGCCCACCATCTTCCCACTTTATTGTCATTTATCTCTTATTTTCCTTGCAAGTCCAAGTCCTCTATTTCTTTTCCCACAATTTCTTCTTGTCTGTGAGTTTGAGCCTGTACTTTTGAAAAGAATAAATCCATGAGCTGCTTTATTTCAGCTGTCAGAGCTTTTATTGTGAAATAATACAAAGTTCCAGAAGAGCACTTTTTTACTTCTTATAATGTGAGACAAAGCTGGAGCGAAACAGATCTCACCCACTGGAAGGCAGAGCCCACACACTCAGAATGATTCATTAAATCATCCGTCATACTTTCCTGAGAGAGTCCCTGAGAAGTTACACAAACCACACCAAAATCAGGATTCCAAACGCACCTCAGAAGTCAATGCCTGGTGGGACATCCCTGCTGCCTGCCCCTCAGCAAGGCCACATCTCACTGGCTGCTCCCAGCTCTCCTCAAATTCAGAAATTTGGCCATTAACCAACACCGCATACATCCCCCATCACGCACCTTCCAGCTACCCCAAAGCACGTATCCACCTCTCACATGCTTGGGTGGGAGCGAAGTGTCTGCTTCATAGATTCACAGGGTAATTTGGGCTGGAAGAGGCCCCAGAGGTCACCTGGACCAATCCATTGCTCTGCAGCACAAAGAGAGGCTTTTGCAAGGCAAGCAGCAGAGGACCATAAGATCTTCTGAAGCAATGGAGGACTACCACCTCCACTGGTAATCATATTGACCATGGGAGCAAGTTGATTCTTGACACTGAATGGAAGAGACACAAAGATAACACCAAAGAAAATACAGCAAGAAAGAACTACAATGGGAAATGAAATTGCAGGAAATAGCACCTTTCCTCCAATGTGATCAACGGAGGACATGTCAGAGCTTCCTGGTGGCAGTGACCAGTACCCAAGTAAGCTCAAAAGGCTTTTGGTTGACAGAAACCCCGGTTCTAAGCCTTCTTGTGGCCATGAGTCCCTCAAAACCTCAACTCACACTTTGGTAGCTCAGTTGATGTGGATGTTTACTTTTTCTTCAGGATTATCCATCTGGGACTGGCAGGCAGACCCTCCTGCTCAGTTAATGGTCAGTCTGTCTCTGTTTCTTCTATTTAAGGGGTGCAATTGCCCTTTAAAACAGTATTTTAAGAGTCCAAACTCACAGCCAGGAGCAGGCTTGGCTTTTACAGAGAGATGTCGGGTGGGTAAGGGGTTAACCAGGCCGGCTGGAATACAAGAACTGTGCGAGGGGGGAAACAATTTCTTAAAAACCTGTTTTCCAAAGCTGCTCACCAAAACATTTCAGCTTCTCTGAGTTTTCTTCTCTCCCTCCAAACCACTTGTGGGCTTTAAACTCGTGTCCTTTGTCCCTCCTACCATGGCAAAGGTGTGCAGACAGAGCCATGCCAGGAGCCAGTAAAAGCTGGGGTCCTAGGAGGACCTCCAGCAACCAACTCTTGATGCCTCTGGCCTCCAGCTCCCTGGCACCTGCCCAGGGAATAGGGTGGCAGGTCTGGGGACAGAGAGTGGGTGGCAATGGCGGCGCAGACCTTGGATGAACCTGGTGTCTCCTTCCTGCCCTCTGTTACCCACAGCAAAGCAGGGGAAAACATGTGGTGACAGGGAGGACAGCACAACTTCATTTTTCCAAAGAACTCTCCTTTGGCTTTTATTTTATTGAGAGATGAAGAACATTAATGGAAAACTCTTTTTTCAAAAAAAAAAAACCCCACAACCACTACATTTTAAAAGTGCAATGTTCTGACCAGTTCTCCAAGATGGATTATGTTAATTTGCGGCATTTTAGGGTGCATTAGAAGAAATGAGAAATGTCTGAGTGGATTTTTCTGATTGCTCATCCTTCTTCTATGTGCCTTTGTGCTAACCCTCGCAACGTGCTGAGCGTGGACGGGAAAAGCATGAGAACAGCTTTTTGCAAAAGTCATGCTGTCCCATGGGAGTGAAGATCAGGAGAAGAACAAAGAGAAGAAGGAAAGAAAAGCAAGGGACAGATCAATTTAAATTCAGAACCCAGCCTGACACCCAGTTAAAATCGAAGCTCAGATGTTAAGCGGAAATTATTCAATCTTCTTTCAAGTATCCCATCAAAACAGCACAGGACGGAAATGTTGGCAATGAGAAGAAAAACTACCTGCAGGCTTTAATTCCAGTGAAATATTTACGACAGCACATCGCTTGTGAATACTGAGGCAAAAACGCTCGTGACAAATGGCTGCCAGAGAGACTATTTAGAAAGGTGGAGTCACAGGTGCTGCCACGAAACCTGAGCATTGCAGGGCTGGGGAGTACAGTCCGTACCTGAGAACGGGAGGCATATTCGTACTGAATGTGTTGACAGCTTCATGGGTGGACGCTCTTAGAGGTATCTGTGCCCTTGTGGAAGACGTTCATAACCCCAGCAGGCAAAGTAGTTACCAAACATTGATAATTATCGAAGTTACTGGAGAAAACGGGCACAACCACGTCCTTTCATCTGATCAGCTCCATGCAGCCCCAGACATATCCACCTAAAAGCGTGCCATGTGTCCGTCTCCCATCAGGACATTTAAAAACTTGTACATACCCTGAATGGTGCAAACTCTCTCACCTGTAAATACAGCTCCTATTTAAGGAAGCAGCTGGCTTTTCCAGAGTTTTACTGGCTTTTGAAGTAAGAATTGTTTCAGAGCAGAAACACTCTGGAGGACTCGTCTCTTATCCGCACCAGCCAATTATTCCCGGCACTCCCTGGCTCTGTGATCTGGGATCAAGGCTGCCCAGCCTCTGCCATACCCAACACAGCCTTGAGTGCAAATCCAGGTAGATTTCCCCAAGGAGAATGTTGTTACAGCAAAACTTTCCCCAAATGAACCTATTTCCCAATAAACAATTTCTAAAGAGGTGGCATCTCCTGATGGAAAAAGATTAATAGGAAAATCCCGAGAACCTCTACTGGTCTGCTGCTCCTTATGGATGCTCCTTATGGACTTCATTTAGAGCAGCTTTAAGGCCCTCGATTTCTTTTTTGGGAAACCATCTCCATCCACTGCTGCCCCATGGTTTTAGAAGCAGAGCTGTAGCTTCTCGTCACACAGCTCCGCTCCACGACTCTTGATATTCTGGAGTGCTAAATCAATGTTAAAACATTTAAGATTTGATCTAAATCTATTGAAGTCCAGGGAAAGATGGATTTTGATGATTTTCGGCCACATGGTGGTCTTTACTCACATGCCAGTTCCATTGTTACTTTTTTTGAGATGTGTTTCGCTTATTCACATTAAAAATATTTGTGAAAGATTCACAAACCCATTTTGGCAATGATGGTGCCCATAAAATGTGTCAATATGACAGAGAGTGTGAGAACATGGGAGCATTTACTTCCTACTTTATATACAAACCTGGTGAATTAAGTCCCACTTAAGTCTAAAGAAGCAAGGAATTTTTAAGATAATTAAGAAAAAATATTCTATTTGTTCAATCATTCAGATCTACCTTTAATCATAGACTCATAGAATCATTCAGGTTGGAAAAGATCCTTGGGATCATCGAGTCCAACCATCAGCCCCACTCTACAAAGTTCTCCCCTACACCAGATCCCCCAACACCACATCTCAACCACTCTGAAACACATTCAGGGATGGGGACTCATCCCCCTCCCTGGGCAGCCCATTCCAGTGTCTGACCACTCTTGCTGGGAAAAGTTCTTTCCTAATGTTCAGCCTAAACATTAGGCTGTTCCCTCTCCTTCTATGGCTAATTCCCTGTGAGAAGAGACCAGCACCAACCCCCCTACAATGTCCTTTCAAGTAATTGTAGAGAGCGATGAGGTCTCCCCTCAGCCTTTCTTTTCAGCTCCAAATTTAAATGTGACTCAAATTGCTTTAAATATTAATCTGGTGTGCAGTTACGGACAGGATAAATAGTTTGGGGAATATTAAGACTGAACTAAGTGTTTGATGGCAAAGCTTCCATTACAAATGACATTATAAGTGTGCTCTCTCTTTGTAGCAGATTTAACCCAAGCAGAATAGGTTAAAATGTAATTTACAGATGTATGTCCTGAGGTATCAGCTGCAGCTCTGCCTGGGATGTATTTGTTGAATTATGCTCTATGCAAACACAGGAAAAGAGAGACCTTATCTAAGGTAAGCAACCTAAATTAGCCAAACAAAGCCATTTAATACCTGAGTATTGTTAACTTATGGCAAACAAGTTAACCCAGAACTCTGAGTCTTAAGTCTGCTGATCCCTGGATAGGTGTTTCTGAGAGTACAAAGCTGTGGGACTTCCTCAGAAAAGCTTCGTGTAAACTGCAGTATGATTTTCAGAGAAATACCTCATGTTAACTAATGAAATTACCAGTGGATCACTACTCCCCAAGGAAATAATCACAAAGGTGAGTTACCCTCACTGATAAAAAATACATTTAGTCTCACTTCTGCTCCCAGCTGTCAGCTTCTATGGCTGTCTTGGTTATTATGAAATATCAGGAAAAATACTACAGAAACTGTAAATAACAGCACTTCCAGTCTTGTAATTTTTGTTGCATCTTTTCTGATTTCTCTCCCTGCTTATCCAGTATATATATATATATATATATATATATATATTCTATCCTTGCTTATATCCAGTAGATTTCTTAAATAGGGGACACTGAAATTAATGCAGCATCAATATTTGTTTTCCACATGCAGTTTTGCAGGAGCATGCATGGACACCATCAATTTTCCTGGGAGAGCTATGGGGAGAGATGTCACCATCAATTCCTTAACAGGTTGATGGATAATAGAGGATACACAATAACACATTTTTGATTCTGCTTCTTCATTTGGAACTTTCTCATATTCAGAAGAGCTATCTGTGAGAAGATTTCAGTTCTACTTTCTCATTCCATTATAAATAATATTTGGTATTTACATGAACTGACTGATTTATTATTATTGTTATTATTATATTTTATTTCTTCATGGCTTTCTTTCTTTGAAGAAAAATATTTACCTTGATTGTATTGGTGTTTGTGACACATCAAATGAAGGGGAGGAACATTTGTGGCTCACAGATCAGGAGCCCCCTGTCACATAAAAGAACAGATCAATGTGAATTTTTACTGCGAGCAAAATGCTACGATTTTTAGCCAGACTTAGAGCATCTTGAGCTTTCATTCCATGAATGAAATGATTTTATGATGTGGGATTTTTCTTCCCCCTGCAATAAGAACTCAAAGCAAATAAAATCGAAAGCTCCTGAGAAATCTTTTAGACGGAGGAACCCCATGTTCCACCCCCAACCCTGCAAGGGACCGAGGGCTTCTCTCACTTCAGTACCATATTTTATTAGTTCTGCCTGAAGAAAATATCCCAAAATGATAAAAAGAACAGTGCTACACTGTACTGAAGGAAACAGGGGGGGAAAGCACAGTAATTGTGTTAGAGAATTATTTGTAAAAAAGTGAAAGGAAGATGAATTCTGCTTTACTGCTCAAATCATTATGATTCTTCTTATTGAAAGCTACAAGGATGTAAAAAGTATAATGAATTCTGCAAATATCATATAGCGTGAGTACAGATAGAGTCATTTCAGTTTTACTTTTTATTTACCTCAGTGAATTGTCCAACAGGGCATGTAGGTCCTGATCCTTAATATTGCTGGATTTCCAGCCTCACCTTTATACATAAACTTTCCGTTTAACTGAGATAAATGCAGACACAGAAACTCAGAGAGGAATGCTGGTTTCAAATTAAATACATAAAGGAAGATTTTAGCATTTGGATTTTTTTTTCTTCCCTATTTATTCCTTTTTTTCCTTGTTTTTATTTCCAGATTCCCATTCCTTCAATACTACTAGGTAACATACAGTCAGAACTTTCTTGGGAGTATTGGTGTCTGTTCACAGACACTTGTTTCAGGTCAAACAGAAAGTCTGCTTGGTTTATGCTTGCAATTACTTTGCATTTGATTTCTGGTATTGTTTGAGCAGGTAGGCTCTACTCATCCTTGTCTCTATAGAAAATCCAATCTTAGTCTAATTAGGTGTTAGAAACAAATTTAAAATCACGTATCTGGAAAAAAATCTTCAAAATTTGCAGTTTGTTAGTTAAATAAAATGTGTACGTTTGTTCCTTTTTTCCAAATGCCTTACTATAATAAGATTTGGTCTGCCAAAGTGCAGAATATATTTTAGCAGGACATGCCTTACATTCAAAATCGAGCTTATGCTAGATTGCTTTGCTGGCTCCTGAATCGTATTAAAATAAGCTCTAAATATTATTGTAATGTTTTATCTACCCTTCCTCTATGCTTAACACGATTATTATAGGCATACTTTTTTCATATTAAGAAATCAAGATTCAGGACTGAAGTTACATCTCCTGCCTTGTTCTATGGCAGAGAGGACTGACAAGTCCTTCCAAGTTTCAACCTGCAGCTGATAGAAAAAACCTGCTCAAACATTCTAGGCAAAAACCCCCCACACTAACTGTTCCCCATTTCTTCAAGATGTGTTTTACCAAAGGCACAAATATGGTGTTCAGTGTTATAGAATATAACACAGCAGGAAACAGAGCATTCAGACTGGTAACTAACAGCCATAGGATAATTTTGTGTATTTGTACCATTTATTTTTTTTTTCCTTTCTCTGAGTAAGACATTTCAAAACTGTGAGGAAATTGTTCTTTCTTGCCAGGTTGCACGGTTACTTGATTGATTAATTACTTGATTAATTTACCACCAGCAGCATGATGCTGCAGCGGTGGCCAAGGGCACGTATTTGCCTGCTCAGCACTGCCCCTCCTCGGCTTGCTTGCCTACTCCCCAGTAGGGAACTGGAGTGACTGGGACTCCCTAAGTCTCTTTGGGCACTTTGGATGTTTTCCTACAGGTCTCTCTGTGGGGGGAGCTGGAGACAGATGGGCTTGTGAACAGCAAACCCCCTGCACTCGCAGGGGCTCTGCTGTGCTGCCAGCACTCACTGCATCAAGATCTCCAGCTAATTGGATCTGGTTTTCCAGAACATCAGTTTCCGTATTGATCTTGGTAGTTCTCATTGTCATAACGTTTTAACATCACCTTTTAATGCGTCTTCGCAATCCAATTTCCTGTACAAGTAATCCTACCAAAGACCATTCATTTTTTCCACTGCTGGGAAAGGCAACACAGTGCTCCTCTGATTATATTTTCCTGATGGAAATGCAGAGATACTCTCTTTGAGGAAGATGTGATCTGCCTTACCATGGGCTTTTGCCATTGACCCAATTGTTAAATTTTAAATTTTTTTAATTTTTTTTTTTTTGTAAGACACAAAACCTTTCCAACTTTTCTTCTTCCAGGTTTTACTAAACCACAAGGAGTCGCGTCACGGAAACTGAAGAATGGGGGCGTTTTGAAATCTTTCGTTGCTGCAGCAACACCCCCCCCCCGCCTCCCTNCATCCAAGGCATCTGAAACAACAAGACACTGAAACTCACTGCCTTCAGGCAGATATCTCACAAATCATTTGGGGTTGTTTCAGAGGGCTCAATACAGAACCAAGTGCTGGAGCATTAAGATTTCATATAAGAAAGAAGTTAGAGTTCCAGAAACCCATGTTACATTGCAATATCCTCCATGCTGGGCCCAGCCAAACTGCAGAGATGAGATCTACACATGTTATCTCTCAGTTTCACTCTTGTTTCTGATGTCCAGAATGTCTGCTGTCACCACAGAGAAAACAGAAAGATCATATCCAAATTTCACTGCAACTTGCAATCTTTAAATGCTGATAGATGTGCAAACCTACTGCTGAGAACTTCGAATTTCCCCATAGATGTCACTGAGAAGAGGCATTGGAAAAAACATCATGGACAGACGTTCAGGTCCTTTGCAAAGTGTAGAATAGAAAATTGCTGCTAGATTTCAAACTGCAAATTATAATAGCCACCTAGAAATACTGGTGGTTTGGTTTTTTGAATGAGATTTGGTCTGTGCTCATGGAAAAGCATCAATACAAAAAGTATCCCCAGTAAGACATCTGAAATAATGTATCATTTTGGAAAATTTAGAATTAGGTACTTCTGTCCTTAAAGAAGGTTGCACTTAGAAGAAATCTGAATTAAATACATCTTTTTAAAAATTCCTGTGTTTCTTTTTCTTTTTTTTCATGTGACTTCTTGTAGCAGTGAATATGGGAAGATAGGTTAGCTATAGGATATCTCACAGCAAAGATGTCTGAGAGTCATTCAGAAGAACAAAACAGTATTAGACTTATAATAAACTCAGTACACTGTACAGCAAACAGGCATCAGACCTTTAGGAGCACAATAATTGCATGGATTCTAATTAATTTATTCATATAAAATCGAATAGAAGTATCCTCTGTGAGCAGATCGGTTCTCCTCAGTCACGAGTCATGCTGCCAGTATTTTCCTTTTGCAAAATATATATATATATATATATATTTAGC
>VXBJ01006959.1:69842-95875 GCA_013400055.1 Nycticryphes semicollaris
TTTTCTTTTTTTTTCATGTGACTTCTTGTAGCAGTGAATATGGGAAGATAGGTTAGCTATAGGATATCTCACAGCAAAGATGTCTGAGAGTCATTCAGAAGAACAAAACAGTATTAGACTTATAATAAACTCAGTACACTGTACAGCAAACAGGCATCAGACCTTTAGGAGCACAATAATTGCATGGATTCTAATTAATTTATTCATATAAAATCGAATAGAAGTATCCTCTGTGAGCAGATCGGTTTTCCTCAGTCACGAGTCATGCTGCCAGTATTTTCCTTTTGCAAAATATATATATATATATATATATTTAGCAGCACCACTAAGCAATCTTCTGAAATTAATTCCAGCTCTCAAAATACCATAATAGACTTGTCCAAAGGTCAGCTGTAGGCTTCCAGTAGGCTTAGTTCACATCTGATTTCATTAAAATTAATAGATATATCAATCAGTTGACAAGTTGGGTACATCATTCTGTTTACATTTTTAAACACAGAAATATTTGGCTGGGACATTTAATCATTTTGTGTCTGTGTGCTTCAAGAGAGGCATAAATCATATGCTCAAAGTCCCTCTATTTCATAAGGCTACACAGGACAAATGACGATTAAACCCTGCCTTGAGTAGTGGGGATACAGGCCACCCTCTCTCTCAAGATGGGTGGTTTTCCTTCAGGTTCGTCATTTCTCCCCTCTTTGTTTCCATAGGTTTTGCCTAGAAAATTTAGGGAAAAGTAAAACTGCCTCACATTCAGCCTAATCGCAAGAAAGTCTATGACTCTGGTATTTGAAAGGCATTTTTGCTGATGTCATGTCTCCACCACAGATCCAGCCAGGGGCTCTGCCACGTGTCAATGGTGAAACCTTATTCTGTAGGAACTGGGAGGAAAATCTTTGCTGGAATCACAACTATTTTTACAGGGATGATCCTGACTACGACTATGGGTAATACCCTGCAATCCCCTGCTCCCTCCTTGATGCAGTTTAACTCCAGTCACTCTTACTCACACACATGGGGTATTTGTCAACAGACGGATTGACACGACAATTTCACCCGGCAGTTTTTCTGTCAAAAGGAAATAAATTATATTCTCGATGCCCGGTTATAAGTGAAAATTTAAAGGAGCTGATAACAGGGATTGCAGTAATTAAATCACGAACATAAACAAACGAGAAATTAAAGCAAATCATTTCCACACCAGCTGTGCTCTACTTCCAAGCTTATCTGCAAAAACAAATTTACTTGTCATTGGGCAAAAGCAGGCTGTGCAAATTCTGCTGAGCACTGCAGATTTGTGTCAGAGATGTGTCTTTATAGGAAATAATGGAGACTCCCAAGCACAGATTTCCTGGGGATGTCAAGAAGACCAAAGATCACTTTCACCCTCCTCCCCCCTAAATCTTACCCACTTCAGCTCCTGTTCTGTGTCATCCAACACAGGAAAATCTAGGGGAAACACAGTGCAGCTCCCTGCCCTCTCCATCACCCCCTCTGCCACGTTTCTGCAGGACAGAGGCAGACACACACTAACTTCGTTAATGGCCCGAGCAGCGATGATGGGATGGGGTTATACAGCAGAGCTGACGTTACCCTGTCACTTGTTCACACACCTAGGCTGGCTGTATCTCTTTTAAATCTATGTCTACTATGCTGGCTGGATGCAGCTGCCTTGAGGGAAGGGAAGGGACAGGGTTATATGGTCCAGTACAGATGTTTTGCCCCTGTGGGGGGAGTTAGCCTCACCTGCTTTTTAGACTCATCCACCGCACAGACAGCCAGGGTTGTCATAAAACCACCCTTCCTGTAACCACGGTCCATATCATGGGTGGGACTGGCCAGAGTCCCAAAACCCTCTCTCACATTTTCTAGCCATACCTGTAGTTGATGGAGAGCTGGAGCTGGATCATGGTAGAAAATGGTTTGCTCCCAGGTGGGGATGGTGTGCTGGGAAGGCTAGGCCAGATTGCATGTGAACAAGTAGAGTTTGGTTTATAGCTGGTAGAAAAGATGAGTGAGAGAAAGCTTTTGGTTAATAAAGGAGGTTTTTTTATGTCTGTGGTGTAGCAGAGCTGCTGCTCTGAGGGCTGGGAATACATGTTACGAGAATTGTAAGGGCTCACCTTGGTATACAGACCTTACCATAATTCTGCATTGAGGCAGAAGACTCAGCCCTGCTCTTGGAGGTATGTAAAGATCTCTTCAGCACTTCCCAACCAGTATATTTCTCTCTGGAATTAAACAAAGCAGTCATTCTTGAACCCAGCTTGTTTACCCAGAACTGTCCAGCCCCTACTTCAAGCAGGCTTCGAGACAGGCTGCTGGGAGGGGAACCAGGGTATAGGAAGGTCAATTTTAGCTAGATATGAGACAGTAAGTGCTTGGGTGGCTTTAGTTCTGCCTCTCCTACTCTGTCCATCACACTTGTCTCCCTGCACCTCCCATTAACACTCTGTCCCTGGGTATGTTAGAGGTCTCTGTGTCCGGCATGAATCTCTTCTGAAACTTCCCTTTCTGCAGCATTTTCACTGGCCTCTGTCCTCTCTGGAAGCTGCAGGTTTCCTGGAGCTGCTGACTGCCTAGGGATTACAGTTTGCTCCTCTCTGCTTTGAATGTCAAAATGCCTGAGAGAAGGCAGCCCAGCCTGGAGAGGGAGAAACTGAAACAAACATCTTTTGTGTAATGATAAAAGTAAAAATGAGGGAGTGTGAGAGCAGCCTGACAGCTGCAATTGATCACAAAATAAATTTTTTTCCTATTTATTTTTCTTTCTCTAATATATTCTGAGCACAGGCTCAGAATTCTAGTATTCAATAGTAAGAAGGCCAGACTGACTCATTATATGGAGCCACTACTCATTTTGAATTCTCTGAGCTATGAGAAACCACTTCTGGCCCAAGCAAGAACATATATGGCTGATTCCTCCCTCTCCGTGCAGCAGAAAGCAATTCCAATGACAGGCAAACCCCCAAGCCAGTACTGGTGTCTGTGGTGATCAGACAGCCGCCAACTGGTGGTTGGTTGACAGGCTGAGAGCTCACAGGTTGTCATTGCATTATCACCCTCCATCCATGTCATGGTGCTTTCACGTAGAAGATGCACCTAGGGATAAGAGCAGATGGTGTTTAAGTTTGTGGGCAACGATTTCTGTGAGATTGCCTGGGCTGTCCTGCAGAGACGAGGTCACCCATGTCTCTGGACAGGCTTGAGAGGTGAGCCCATGCAAACATGAAGTTTAACCAGGGCAAATGCAAGGTCCCACACCTGGGTCACAACAGCCTCAGGCAAAAATCCAGGCTAGGCAGAGAATGGATGGAGAGCAGCCCTGAGGAGAAGGACTTGGGGGTGTTAGTGGACAAGAAGCAAAACATGAGCCAGAAATGTGCGATCAAAACCCCGAAAGCTTGGGCTGCATCCCCAGCAGTGTGGCCAGCAGGGTGAGGTGGGGGATTTTGCCCCTTTGCTCCGCTCTGGGGACAACTCGCCTGGAGTCCTGCATCCACCTCTGGAGTCCTCAGCACAGGAAAGACACGGACTTGTTGAAGCAGAGCCAGAGGAGGCCATGCAGATGCTGGGAGGGCTGGAGCCCATCTGCTGTGAGGACAGGCTGAGAGAGTTGTGGGAGTTCAGCCTGGAGAAGAGATGGCTCTGGGGAGATCTTCAAGCCCCTTCCAGTCCCTAAAGGGGCTCCAGGAGAGATGGGGAAGGACTCTTGATGAGGGAGGGGAGCCATAGGATGAGGTGTAACAGTTTTAAACTGAAAGAGGGGAGATTGAGGTCAGATATTAGAAACAAATTCTTTACTGTGAGATTGGTGAGCTCCAGTTTCTGCCTTGAAGAGCTGGTAAGAAGGAGTGTGAACACTGGTGGAACCGACAGAACTGCTCTAGGTTTATGGTGGCCAGACACTGATCCTTACTTGTCCTTCCGTGTTTAAATAGGCATGACAGTCTCCCTGAGCCCAGAGCACTTTCCAGTTTTACTCACATCTTATACAAACAAGATTAAATCTGTCTGAAGGTAAAGGATCCTCATCTGTGAGTTTCCTCCTCTGCTTCCCACTCCATGTCTAGGCCCATCACAGCCTTAATCTACCACGTTGTGAAGGTTAAGGGAGGTTATCGAATGTAATCCACCCACAATTTCTCCTAAAATTACAAAAAAGTAGGAAGAACTGCAAATCTAAAACCTTGTCTTTATATGTTCTGCTTCTGAAGGATGATGGGAAGGAGCCATTTGAATTTTTCCAATGTCTTACTCTTTTCTTTGGCTGTCCATAAATTATGTCACTCCTGCTCCCTGACATGCCTTGCATGTAGAGGAATTACTTTCAACTGCCTTACATAAGTTTTTCTAAATCTGATTATTACAGAACAAAGACCATCAGAAAAAGCAGCTAAGGGTCAATTTTTAACCCACAATCAATCTCTGACTTTGGGAAGATGCTTTACCCTTGTTACAGTCAGTCATTGCTCTTACTTAGCATAAAAGGCAATTCTTAAAAGCATTCATTTTGATTCCCCAAATTTAAAATGTGGGACCTGTCATGTTTCTTATACTGCAGATAACATTAAAGTATAAAAATTGCCCTGTGATCCTTGAATCGTTTTCTCTTGGTGTTTCTTCTAAAAGGTTTGCAATGCTTGGAAAAAGGAAACAGAAAGAGCTAATAGTATGCCAAGAAAGCTTCATAATCACTTATTCCAGGCAATAAAATAATTGATTCAACTTGGCAACAGTTTCACACTCTAAATTTGCACCCAAAGTGAGTGATTAAGTGCTGTGCTTTCCCCTAGGCACGTTGACTTCCAGCCATAGCCAGCGAAACGGGCCATGTTAGATAGTTAGTACCTATTTCCCACTCTACTTGAGAGAGCTATATATTATGGTGCTGGAGAATTTGCACGTCTGGAGAAACAGGAGCCAAGGGCACAGGAGAGGTGATCCCAGCTGTGCCAGTAACTGGGAGGATTCGCAGGGTTGTCAAGGTTTTGGTTGCACTGGGATGTCTGCACAGGCATCCATGTCGGTTGTTGCTTTCTCCTGGAGGAGGAGAGAAGTCAACAAGGCTGCAAAGATGCTCAGCCCCTGCCTCCTCCACGGCAGGCAGCCCTCACCTTCTGAGGACCTGCTGCTGGATTTGAGACTAGGAGCATGAGCAAATTTTGACCAACTAAGGTCTACCTCTCTGCTCCCCTCTGGGGACACCCAACCTGGAGTACTGCATCCAGCTTGGGAGCCCTCGGCACAGGAAGGACATGGACTTGGAGCAGGGCCATGAAGATGCTGGAAGGGCTGGAGTCACTCTTCTGTGGAGATAGTCTGAGGGAGCTGGGGTTGTTTATCTGGAGAAGAGAAGGCTCCAGGGAGACCTTAGAGACCCTTCCAGTACCTAAAGGGGCTACAGGAGAGATGGGGAAGACTCTTGATCAGGGAGGGGAGCAATAGGATGCGGAGGAAGGGTTTGACACTGAAAGAGGAGAGCTGAGATGTGGGAAAGAACTTCTTTGGTGTGAGGGTGGTGAGAGCCTGGCCCAGGTTGCCCCAAGAAGCTGTGGCTGCCCCATCCCTGGAGGGTTTCAAGGCCGGGTTGTTTGGGGCTTGGAGTAACCTTGGAAGGTGTCCCTGCTCAGGGCAGGGGGTTGGAACTCAATAATCTTTAAGGTCCCTTTTGATACAAACCAATCTATGATTTTATGACTCTATGAAATACACTTAGCCCAAGAGCAAAGAGAAAATTGGAGGTTTACAGAAATAAGCTGTCAGGCCCGGAGCAGGTTCCTCCCTTGCAACTCCTACCAATCCTGCAGGATCAGGACTAGAGCTGGCTCCGCACCCCAGTTGCTCTCTCTGGAGATGGACAGAGCCAGTCAAGGGTGCTGGAGCTGCCACGTTGACTTGCTGCAGCCCAGGCAGAGACCTCTCAGTGCTGGAAAGGCACATGCGAATGGCTCCTGCTCCAAAACACCACACCTCTGCGGTGACTGTGCACAAACCAACTAAAAAGGCACAGCTCACATGTAAGAGCTTGATTTAGCTTTAAACAGCTCTGCAGAGCACTAAGCTAATTTAAGTCTGGTTTTGTAATATTTTCAAAATACCTCTGTGCATAGTTTCAAGGAATTTACAAGAGCCAGTGCTATGATACACAAACGCTCAAACCAGGTTTGTTAGCCTGGTGGAAATGCAGTTTCTTAATCTCCTATTAACAAAATTAAAGTCAGGACCGTGCTTCTTTCTGGTCAAAGAGCAAACAATCAGTAGGTACCATGGTTGCTAGCCTCCATTAGCTCTGGTTGTGCTATTTTAAAGGGACCAATAATACTCCTTTCTCTTTAGGTGCACCGGTGCTGGTGCTGCAGCATGACTTTATTAGCTTGGGTAAATTATTCCTTCTCAGTAATGAAGCTAGAGATATGGAAAGAGACAAGATGAGAAAAGCGGGAAGAAACAGAAGAGACTCACAGCCTCCCCGTGGAGGTCACTGGAGTTCTGGTGGCTTGCACCAGCTAGTCACCAGGCCAAGAGTATCCAATACGGTTGGTAAAGCAGTTCTGGACCCTACCTTGTGTATTCTGCCTCCTAATAATAACAGGCCAGAATCTGGTAAAGATTTAACACAGATCTCCTTGGCAAGCAGACAACAAAGTGATACCTGACAGGCCCAATGTAAGGGCTTGCATTTTTGGCAATGAAAGGAGTAGTTCCACTTCTATGGGTTCAGACTCCCCATTTCTGGAAATTCTCTTTCCTTCCTCCCTTCCTTCTCCCTCCTAAGCAGTGAAGATTTAAACTGCATGCTTGGTTCAGAGGGAAATCCATGCCACATCTGCCCCAGGGTCAGCTCGTCCTCTGCTTTCTTAGGATTGCAGAATCATAGAATGGTTTGGGTTGGAAAGGACCTTAAGGATCATCTAGTTCCAACACCCCTACTAGGGGGCAGGGACATCTCCCATCAGACCAGGTTGCTCAAAGCCCCTCCAGCCTGGTCTTCCCAAACTGCTGCTGGGAAAGGGGGAACATCAATCTTCTCCAACGGAACAAGCTGGAGAAGAAGTACCAGGCCTTGGAAGGAGGGTGGGGGTTTCCCCATCACAAGGTGAAATATCGTCTTCCTGTTATGGCTGCAGCAATTCAATCTGGGCTTGAGAGTAATGAAAGAGCTTCATTCATTTAATCAGATATTGATTGATTGCTATAATATACTATGTCAACAATTCCTGCAAGGGAACAGGGACAGGCTGAAATAAATCAGATTCCAGCAGGCTCAGTTAGAAGAAGTAAAAATTATGTCAATATACTAGATGTTTGATTCTGGTCTTGTGCCAGAATTGTGCAGCATTAATTTTCAGCTCTGCTAAATATTTTGTTTATCAAATACAGTACTGTACATTTGCAAGAGGCAGTAATATCTCATTTTTGCTCCCATGTTGCAATCTTTCATACTAAAATCCCTTAAGATGGCCTTGGTTTTTATGCTTATTAACAGAGCATAAGAGCTGGAACACATTTTTTTTTTTGTTTTAGGTGCAAAATCTCACAGTATGTTTTGTTTGCATTCAGACAATCTGAGGTCAGTTCTTAGCTCTGGTGTAGCTGATCCATCTATACCTTCTGTTGGCTGTTGGTCAAGTGCATGTAACCACAGGCACCTTTGGTTTCATCACCTTTGGCCCATCTACCTTGAGAACTTTGTGCATTAAGCTGAATGTGTGAACACATCTCACGCTGTGCAGTTTCAACCCTCATCGCTCTTAAGAACTACTGCAACATAGATGGCTATAAATAATAACATCCAGGGGGGCTGGAATGCAAATTTAATGGGAAATGAAGCAAACAGTAACATCAATCTGTCTCTGCTCTTGTGCTGTGGAACAAATTGTTTTAAAAAAAGGTTCCACTTTTCAATGAAAATAATTTTTTCACCAATATTTTTTTCACAAATACCTTTTATTTTTGAAAGAATTGAAAATAATGTTAACAAAAGCATTACAAGATGTGCCTAATCACTCATTTTTGAGTTTACTAAAGAGTAATGTAGCTATTTCTCAAAATATAGTTCTTTTAAATAATGCCTTAAAAGAGGTAAGCTGTTCTAATCAAACTCAACTAGACCTTTCAGTTCCATCAACTTAAAATTACTTTCTAAAATTTATCAATTGAAATATCAGTCGTGAAACTTCATTTTTACTTTGTTTTGTTTACATGTTTTTACCTTGCATTTAAGCCAATACAGATGTAGAAGGGAGCCAGCAAAACTCCTCTCTCTGAGCTGGAACCTAGTTTGATTCTAGAATGAGATTAGCAATCAATCTAGTCTCAACCTTTGTATAAAAACCTTTGTAACAAACAGAGATTCCTGCATTTGAGAACACCTCAACTTCAATGAGCTAGACTAAGGAGTTATCTTGAAAACTTTAATCCTTGCATTACTCTCAAAGGGTCCTAGGAAGCACAGAAGTAGTCCTGAATGCCAGCAGTCTGTCTTGTCATGACTAACCCCTGTCTGAAAATGAACCCTGTGTTTTTTCCATGGTGGTACCTCTAGGGATGGGTGCTATTGAAGTGCCACTGGAGCTGCCTTATCCTGGGAAAAGACCACATTTTCCACTACAATTTTCGAGGAGCAATGATGTCGGAAGTCACAGTCCCAAACCGAAGAGTTATTATACACAAGTGCTATCAGCTTCTGAAATCCATTAGCCTTGTCTCGACTGACTAATTTTCACTTATTGTGGTATTAGATATCATGGTCCAACTTTGCCAGGTAGATCAGATAATTGTAAAAAGAGAGTATCGGAAATTTCTCAATGCAAAAGTATGTGAACAAGAAAATGTCATTGAGAGCAATTAATTGGAAGCTATCACTGTTACAGAACTTAATATCTGAAGTCACGAAAGAGCTTTCCTAGTGCGGGATGAGATGAATTAATTCCTCTCAATATTCTTCTGACCTTAGCAGGTGTCTTTCAAATGCAAATGGAATCCAGATCTGCATACTCAGACTATTAAATAAACGGTAAAGAGAATCAATGTGCTACTTAAATGCTCGAATGTCCTTCAAGCAATGTATCTTGCAGCATTCATTTTGCCGACTTCGAGAGTTTCTCCAGGATCTGAGATGTCTGCTTTGTTTCCAGGGGAGTTCTCAAGGAAGAAGGACCTCCTTGTGTTTCTCAACATGCTGCCTTGTATCTACTGGATACATGTTTTACATGCTCAACCCTAATGTAGATTGTAGGGGAAATGGACATGCAAAAATGGTACCAAAGTGCTTATATGAAGACCTTGATTCGTGGTGGTTTTCCCTTGAAGACGGTTGACTATTTTATCCAGATCTATTCCCTCCAGAGTTTCCATCACCTGTATCTCAATAGGTATTTGTCAGGAATGGCTACAGTCTGTGGCCTTCCAGGTCTTTACTGGTCTAAATATCACCCCAGTTCAGGTTTTGTGCAGTGGTGGGAGTCAAGCCCTGGGTGAGGCCCCCATGGGCATCACCTGCAAGAGGTCTGACCACAGCAGCAATTCTACAGGATGGTTGGGATTTTGGATGGTTCTTCCTCCAGTTTTATTTTTGTTTTTAACTGGTTTTAAGAAATAATATACCTCTGCACTATTTTTAATTCCTCTCCCCCTTCTGTTTTTTTTTTTTTTCCTGTGAACAAAAAAGTGTCTGGCTAGATGATCTTGTTAGCATAAATACAAGAGAGAATCAGGTTTGCACTGTGTCCTGAGCAATCTAATTCCTAGTGATTATGCAAATCAGGAGAAACATGAGGCCATGGTAAAGAATGATCTATTCTTCAAAAAGGAAAAAAAAAGTAAATAGAAAAAACACTTTTGCAACAAAAAATAAAATTACAGTTTTTGAGTGGGAGTGGATTACATGCATTATTAATCTGCACTGACGTGAGAGACCAAAGAAAGAAATTTCAGTCAGTACATGAGGCCCTCAAATATCAATATTTGTTTGACTGCCAGAGAAAAGCAAATAACAGGAGCCAGAGGGGATGCAATTCTTGAATTGCAGCACTTTTCATTAGCTAATCCCCAGGAGGATTCCTCATGATGTGGAGAAATGCGAACTGTGATCACATGAGAGCAGGGAATCAGAGAGAATAAAGTCCTTACGACCACAATAAATTGTCGACTCCAGGGTAATCAAACCGATGACATTCCTTTGGTCCCTTTCCGATCCAGAGGGCTGTTTCCGAATCAGACAGGAAATAATGTATGATGGTTCTAAAACATTTTCCCTTGAACCATAATTGATTCATCTCTGCAGTGTATTATTTATAATTATTTATTTGTCACCTGCTGTCTGTGACTGTCGCATTCATTTTTTGTTCAGTGGAGTTGCCTGTGTTTCATCGCTGTCTCTCTGTTATCTGTGAGAGAGGAAAATGATGCCTCCTGTGAAAGTATATATAGAAGATGAAAGTAAATATAGATGGGACAAGCTGCATGCAAAGAATTTCATAGCGAAATGGAACACAACGCTGAATGTGTTGAACCTCTCAATGGACACGGTGCTAAAATGTTAGGGAGAGGTAATTATTCATAACCCAGCTATTGGCAGTATTCCCTTCTCCCTAACCACTCTTATTTGGCCGAAGTGAGGCTCGGGGAGGAATTTGAGAAAGGAGAATGCAGAGTCTTTCCAAGTACTATGGTGGGATGCCTGACTCATAGGGAGGGGGTGATGTGAGGCACTGATCTGGGCAGAGAAGCAGAGAAATGTCAGTGCTGTGAGGGAAGGGGAATGAATGCAGATGGGAAAGAATACTGTAGTGGACTTTAGGGGTGAATATGAACAGCCCAAGCTTCATCAAATCCTTTCACATGTCAAGAGACTACATGACTCAGAGTGTCCCCTTTTCTTTTTACAGTTCCCATGTTACTCTGATTTTGACTGTCACACAAATTTGGACACGAGTGATTCAGTGCTTGCTCAAATACAACTTGCATCTTTTCTCTGATATAGGTCTTTAAATCCATGCATATTTAAACTTAATCAGTGATTTGCAACTAATTCATTGTTCCAGAATGAGAAAATGTGGTTAATTCCCCTTCACTTACCAGGTTATTTTGCTGACTCATTTTCAGGGAATATTTGTAATATTCTTTGGGAGCAATCCTACTTTGTGGATTTGTTTAGTGCTCATCTGCTCAATTGATTCATGTTTCCAAGAGTCATCTCGCACTTTAACACAGCAATTTTGTGCTTATACTTTTCTGTTTGTGGTATTAAATAATCATTATAATGTCTCAAAGGATAAGCAAGTATTGTACTGCAAATTGCAAATTCGAAACATACGGCATTACAGACAAGGAAATAAATTTCAGAAAAACAAGATACGAACTTTACAGTTTTTCCCAATGCAAAGTAATCCTTAACCAAAGTAGAAACTAATTGTAATGAATGCTAGTAATTTGGAGCAGGATAATAGCTAGTCACAACTATCAATGGTAAATGAAGTCTTGGGTACCTGAATCACTTGCCTGGGCAAGAAACACAGAACAAGCTGATTCAAATGCAAATTACTCCTCAGCTCAAATACTGGTGCAAAGCCAGGCTAGTAAGGCTTGGACAGGTATCACCTGGCTCTTCTTGCCACCTCTTCATCTTTGTAGGGTATCAACTACTCTAAACAGTAGCAAATCCTGTGCTGTGAAGTCGGAGGGCGGGAAATGTAATTTTAAAAAGCACGTATTCCATTCCACACTGCTGGTAAGTTTTTACTGTTCTTCCTGTCTCTTGTTCTAATTTCTTGGCGTCACCCAAAGTGAGAGAGGGAGTCTGTATTGCTTACTTGTTGCTGTTTATTTTCTAAGCCCACCCTCAGTTCTCAGAAATGTCCATTAGATAAAGTAGGAAAGGAAGGATAAAGTAAACCCCTGCTGTAATCCAGGCACCAAGCACTTCAGCTGGAGCTGTGATTTCTTTGCATCGTTGAACCACAGGCACAGTATTAAGCCTGGAGACAAGGGAGCAAAGTTTGTGTCACCTCCTTTTTTGAGATGCATGGTCCAGAACAGTATTCCACACTTACTGACCTACCATCACATTTCCAAAGCTTTCAGATCCTTGTTTTAGCAAAATATGGAGCAGTTCTATCAGTTGCTGTATGCACAGGAATTCTCTTTTCCTTCTGAAAATAATGACTGTGTTAACACATCTTCAGGATGGGAACTTCATAAGTTGGAAGGAAATGAATGACAAATAGAAAATAGAAAATCCCTACTCAATGTATTACATATTGGTTTTTTTCTAGTTATTAGCTATTATAGTTATCATCTTTTGACTACCTGTATACCGGTATTCTACTTCATCAGTAATAGCATTTAACAAAAGCAAGCTCGCTACATCTTCTGAATGAAATTAATTTTGTTTTTCTAGAGATCCTACAAAGAAAAAGCAGTTAACTGTTAGAATTGTTGCCTGCTTTATTAAGGAAGAGAGAAGCCTCCAGAGGGACTTTTGCTGTAAAAGTGCATGTGCATGCGTGCGTCAAGACACAAATCGGGGGGTTTGCCCGAGGGATTCTCAGCTGGGAGATGGTAACTTCTTAAAGCGTAGTAATTCAACTGCTTCCACTCATCCAGACATAATCTTCGTGATGCGAGCCATCCCTAGGCAATTTCTGAACACGGCAGTGATAGCATATTTCTGAACAAGAAATAAAATAAAATTAAAAAATAAAATAAAATAAAATAAAATAAAATAAAATAAAATAAAATAAAATAAACCCCAAATAAGATACAAGCCAAAGATTGTTTGCTCCTGCACAGGCAGGTATGACCAGCTTATGTAGGGGAGAATATGCTGAGGAGCAGTGTGTTGGAATAGTGTACGAGAGGTGAATTCAACTTGTTTTGGAGACATTTGAAATGATGCATTTTGATGGGAAGATTCTTGGTATTTTACACTGTGACATTTCATCTCATTATAAGTCTCTTTTCCTAGGAGCCAGTGGTTTCAGAACATTATAGTAAAAGCAACACTGAATAAGGCTACATTAAGTCTATTCATTCTAAACCACTATTTTTATTTGTTTGATAGGAGTGATCAGATACTGGGATGAAATATGTCATGTTTTGTGGTTGGATTTTTTTTGGTTTTGAAATTTCTCTGCTTTCTGGGATGACTCAACAGTTTTTTATCTATCCACAAATTCTGCTGATCTTTAATAACTTAAATTGCAAAACCAAACAAACCCCCCAACCCCAAGGGTTTAAAGCTGGAATTTGGGCATTATATGGAAGAGATGGAGAAAACAGCTGCTGTGCAAAAAGGCAGAGTGACTGAGGGATGTTCCCAGCCTATGGTCTGACAGCCAGCACCGGGGAGTAGAGCTGAAAGCCCACCAAGGAGTTACAGCTTTTCTGTGGCAGGATGGGAAGGAGGGAGGTTACATTCTGCCCCCTGCTTTCAGCATAACATGTTAAATGTTCAACTTTCCCATTCACCTTCTCATCTTCCAGTGCCTCCTTTGTGCCATCACGTCTAGCGGGATCCAGGCTGACCACGAGCCTCATTCATTTCTTTCATTCACATATCAATTTCTAATTATGTTGTGTTTATTTCTGATTCTATTACATGAGAAAAAGTCCAAATACATAAAACCATACTCACACGTACATCTCCCAGGAAGACACCTTTTCATGGATTGTTTATAGCCTGCTAAATGTTAGCTGTGAGCATCCTTTCACACAAAGAGAGCCTCTATCTGAGAGGACAAGGAGAGAAGTTGCAGCAGATACGAGCTCCAGTGCTCCCGTGCTCCCTGAATTGTCTGCCAAACCCTCAAGTTTTGAGTTCACTCTTCACCTCAGACAAAGTGACAGGGAAAGAGGAGGGATGGCCTTTTTTCTGCAGGAGGTGTAAATCAACAAGAATTCCACTGATCTGGGGAAGTCCATGCAGAATCCTCCTTGAAGCCAAACCAGTGTGAAATACCGAAAAGGCTCTCTGCTTCCATACATAATAATTGATTAATTAAACTCGACAGTTTTAGTGGAAATTAGTAGTCATTTTATTTGCACTTTGAAGTTCGTCTCATCCTCTTTGTCCTCAGTGCTTTTTTCCCTGAGGCTTAAGCATGTTTCATCTGTATGCCTGGCCAGACCTTTGATATTACGCATCTCTCTCCAGAGAGCTTGGGAGCGGTGGATGTTCCCTGGCCCAAGTCCCCACATTTGCATATGTCTGTGTCATTATCACAGTCCCATTTCTCTGCCTCTTTTTCATGCCAGCTCTTGTTCGAAAACAATTCAAACGTCTCCATCTTGGCCAGCCCAATTCTGCACCTGCACACGGGTGCTAGCTCACATCAATACCAATTTCCGTCCCTCATTAATTATACCGAATGATGTGGGAATGCTACATCTCCAGCAGCATCACGCTCAATATTTCTCCTAAGAGATGCTTTTGTTACAAGAAAGCTATTTCCTTACTGTTGTCAGCAGCAGCTGCAAATCATCCATTTACGATGGCTGTTCTAAGAGTCTTCTGTCCCATTTCACTTGTGACCACAGTCCTGATGCCTGGTTAGATGATCCCCAGAGCAGGATAAGACTGTCCCAGGATGTGGGTGAACATGACAATATCTGTCACATCTACCTATGGTTTTTTTGCATGAACCAATCTTTCCGCCACCGGACACACACATTTGGCTGCAACTAATGGAAGGCAATTTGCATAATTGGCGTCTGGCTTCCCCTTCAAAACTTGAGCTTCTTTGTTATATTATCCCAGGACTTAACCCCACATTTCGCCTGCTCGCATTTCCAATCCAGCAATCCAGTCTCAATGATTTCAACAGCGGTGAGTCATATTCCCCACCAAATCATGTTAAATTATTATATCGTGACTCAGAGATGAAGGGGAGTCACTTGCATTTTAGTGGGGTACTGATTTTTTCAGGCAGCAATTGAGTTGAAGAAGGTCTGTTAGTAACTTTCCTTCAACTTCTCTTAAATCATTAGCACATATTCAAAATTCTGGGACTAGCATAGATTAGGCATTTCTGATGATGTCGGTATAGGAGTAAATGTAGTGCCTTGAGGTAACCTGTATCATTATCCTAAAACCTCGTCTTAGAACAGTTGTATTTACAGTGGGTTAGAACAAAAATCTGCCAAACTACCTGACATAGTTTGCATTTTGGGCATCACCCCCGCAGTGACACACAACATCTGTATTACTGGGTACTCACAACTGTGACCTCAACAACCATACAACAAATCCATCTTTCCTATGTTAAATATGGTTCATCTCCCAATCAAAATATGCCTTTCCTGGATAGAACAGAACTTTGGGGAATAAGGTGTTCCCCTAATTTTGGGAATAAGGAACAGGTTGCCCAGAGAAGCTGTGGCTGCCCCATCCCTGGAGGGGTTCAAGGCAATGTTGTTTGGGGCTTGGAGCAACCTGGTGTGGTGGGAGATGTCCCTGCCCAGGGCAGGGGTTTGGAACTCAATAATCTTTAAGGTCCCTTTCAACTCTAGCCATTCTATGATTCTGTGAATTCAGCAATAGGCATCAGGCTGAGCTGTTTGTGTAGTTTACAAAGACACAGGCCTGAAAATTCTCATCTCTTCAGCATCCATTCCTGGTTTCCTGGACTTCACAAGAAGAACCCATTCTCCTATTTCAAAGCCTGCACATCTAGTTCACTCTCAAAGCTGTTTTACTTAACCACTTAACCAGCAATCTTTGATTGCTGACTCGGGGCCCTCACTGCTTGGGGCAGGAGCGAAGTCTATTTTTCAAGAGAAAAAAAAAGCTACCTGAAAATTTCAAGACAGAAATTACATATTAAAGCATCCTAAATATCATTAATCATTCAGAAGGTAGGAAAAAGAGGACATTGAAAATGTGACCTTGGATCTGCTCCTTTCCCTGTACATGTTCTGTGTCACTAACTGTGGTCACACACTTTTCTCAACACAGCATGGTGATTTAATCGAGCTCCCCAGATTGCGAGGTGTGTGGGGATATGGTACCAATTACTACTTACTGTGTGCTCCATCACCCCGGGAAGTATGTATATTATTCCAGAAATCTGGTTATTTTCTGCAGGCCTTCCTGGGCAGGGCCTGCCCGTGCGGTTTTGGTTGTGTTTAATGGGAGTCCCTACACTTGAAAAAAACCTGACAAGAGAAAGAGAAATGGGCAAGGGTTAGGGCAGAGAAGAGAATAATCTCAGTCCCCTCTTTGGCCAACTCTTCAGGGACATAGATGAAGTTGCCCCATATGGAGACACTTCTCCTCTGGGTTGCACCCAGAGCTCTGTAATTCATAAATGTTTTACCTTTAGCTGTTAGTCTGACCCTATTGAGTAGTTTTTACGTATCTTCTCTTTGGCAGCCTTGATTGTGTGCTTTGAATGACTGATTTTAGGAATTATCTGTCTTTGAAAGTCCTCGCTGAAGGTACCCATTGGCTAATGAGGGAAATTTTCTGCAAGACTCAGAAAGCTAAATAGCCACATTCCTCTTGCAGGATATGTCTCCACTGTGGTAAAGAGGATACAGAAGGTACCCAAGGCAAGAAGAAGTCAAGGCAGACAGCGCTTTCTTGGATATGCACCGTGTAGCAAAAGTAGCTCTTTGTACATGATGATTGAAATGCCTCAGCCATGATTCTCATCTATTTACCAATGTAACCTGTGGTGAATAAAAAAGCCTTTGACTTCTACTGTGGAATAAAGCCACTAAAGGAAAATCCATCACCTTTTCTCTTGCTTTGAAGGTAGAGAGATGGGCAATGAAACAATGGATGTCAGTATCTGACCTATCTGTCCAAAGCTGTAAATCCCCCAGCAGAGAAAAAACTACAAGGTGAACCATACAGACTCAGAGGAGCCCTGAGGTTCACTGCAAGGCTCAGCTGCCTTCTGGAAGTTAACTCTGCCTGAGATTCATTGAGTCCCACACTGAATTCTTTCTTTTATTTTAAGGTTTTATCTAGTAGCTGCCATCAGAAGCAATATCTAGGGAAAATGGAAAAGTTCATGTTTCCAAAGACCTCCTCTCTGGTTTTTACTTATCAGGGTAGTGTCTCTGTGAGTCTCCCTTTAAAGAAACCCTGGAATAATTTCCCCACCAATTACCCTATTTCCCTTCCTCTTTATCTAAGTTGTTTTACTGTGTTCGCTGCTGCAATGTTTTCTGGTGCTTTCAAGGAACCTGCCCAACTTCTGCAATATCCTAGCTTTCACCTCCCTGCTTCAGGGAGAGAAGTGCCTTCATTGGAGTACTTGGCCTAAAATGTTTTTGAGCTATAATGTCACAAAAGAGAATGTGTGTATTTGTATGTGTATACATTTCAAGGTCAATAAGCCTCATGTTGCACCTAAGAAGTGGCAGGTTGTGAGGTTTAGGGGAAGGTGAGACTGTGAAAGGATAGGTGCCAAGGAAGAATATAAAATTTTGATTCAAATGTTACAATATAATTTTAAATGTTCAGGCTTCTAAATTATGTGAGCAATACAGTCTCTCTGGGATCAATTAACAATGTTTTCAGTAATTAGTTGTAATTTACTTTCTAAAGTCATTGACCATGAAGGTTTGCAGCTGATAGAGAGACAACATAAAACATAATGTGTATTTTAAAGGTGCATAATTTCACAGACATAGTTACTTTGTCATTCAGAGAGTTAAACACCCACATGTGATATGCTTTTTACTAAACTGGCAAGAGAAACAACACCTCAGAAACATGATTTATGTTTTCTGTGGAACATTACAGTGGGAGGGTTGGAAACACTAACAATTTAGAAATGTATAAACGTGGGGGTTAGCTGAAAGAATGACATCCTGCCGACAGAGCGTCAGCTGGGATGCAGCCAGCTGAGGCAGGGTCACGGGAAGCACAGGAGATGCTGATTTTTAATTCTCTTTGTTGAGAGCTTACTGTCACTCCTGCCTTGGAAGCCATGGTTTCTTGGACCACACTGATGTGGAGTGATTTGGCAGAGCCTTTCTAATGAGAAATCACAAAATCATAGAATCACAGAATGTTCAGGTTGGAAGGGATCTTAAAGCCCATCCAGTGCCACCTCTCTCTACCCAGATTAGAAGTCTCAACTTTCTAAAGCCATTTTGTTGTCTTGAACCAGAGACAGAGGCTTCCCGGGTGTTCTGATTTCTGCTGGTATACAATTAATTTTCTTAGTATCTATGGCACCAAGAAATAAATATAAATAACTTTTCTTTCCTAGCAGCTGCTGTGTTTTGGATTTAATATGAGAATAAAGTTGATAACACATATTGCTTCAGTTGTTGCTAAGTAATTTTGCTAATTAAGTCAAGGACTTTTTCAGCTTCCCATGGTGGCATCACTACCTCTACTGAGATGAACAGAGTTGGGAAATCTTTTCCCAATTTCTTTAAAAGAAAAGAAAATCCAACTCTAGTCACAAAATCTGTAATAGGTTTTCAGCAAGTTCTAAGTCTGGAAACCACTGAAGACATAAAGGAGGGCGTGTGACCTGTGCTCTGTAGGGCCAGGGGACAAAATACTAATAACAGTAGAGAGTCTAATTATAGTCCTTGTTCCATGCTAACGAGGAACAGCAACCATGGAGGTTTTTGTAAGGAATTGCAAAATTTCCAAATTAGTCTTGCAGACTTGTGAAATTTGACTTTTAAAATGAGATTTGAATAAGCACATGGACTAGTGTATGGGCCTCCAAACCTACAAAATTAACTGTATCATTACGAGCTGACACCAGGGTTATTGAATTTCTACCACTTTCGTTTTCTAGGCTACAAACCCAACAATTTGAACATAATGAAATTTCTTAAATTCATTGGTTGAGAAGGGAGTAAATCTCTTTTTCTCCCCATCAACTACATTTTAGCCTCTGTTTGCCATTGTTCACATTCAATTTACCATAAGCCACATTTGCAATAAATTATTACAGGGCAGATTTATTAGTTTCATTTGACTTGGGTTACCAGAGTGGTTACTCATTGATAGCTCATCATTTGGGACCCTTTTTATTGGGTTTCTTTTTTAGTTCTTAACTGCAAAATATTGTCTTAGAAATATTTTTTTTTTCAGGATGAATTTTAGAACATGTAAAGACTACTTGATGAGACGGTTTTTTCCTTTCCTTATATTTACTTTTCTTCCCCATCTTCACTGCATTAGGTAGTTTAAATAGTGCTTGCTGCATATATATGTTTGTATAGAAGTAATTTATATTTATTTGTTGGTGCCATAGATACCAGAATATCTCTGCGTGGTATCAACTTGCATTGTATCAGCTACACTTTGCTGAAATGCCCTAAAATAAAAGGGGAAATTACATGTTACTCTTTTCATCCATAGGTTCAATGAAGGTGATTGAACTTCCAATGTAAGTGCAATGTCTGCAAAAACACATTTCATGTGCATTAACGCAGAAACTTCTGCCAAGTCCTTTTAATTGATTTTATCGTTTCTTAAGAAAAAATTTAAATTTTTTCACTTGGTGGGAATTTGTCATTGCCTAATTCAGGAATCGCATCACTTCAGGTTAAAAATGCCCAAACTAAGTGGACTGAAATGGAAGAAATAAAAATTTAGTGATAGCTAAATATCAAGAAAGCAGATAGAACTAGAGGAAGATGACTTTTTCTTCCCAAGGAACGGCATAAGACTCAACAGAATATTTTAGAAGACTTGACTGACATGAGGATAACACCACTTCCAGGCCTTGATTGCACCCCTCAGCTGGGTTTTGGGGCCTCACTACACTCATATAAAGCAATGAGGTCTGGAAGACATTAAGGTGACTTAAAACTAAGGCCAACTCAAAAAACCTTTTCATTTGAATTTACCGGATCACTGCATAGCTCTCCCAGAATCTGCGTCGCACCAGGTGGGACAAGGAGGTCTGCGTCCCTTGCCCGGGGATGGTCCCAGCCTGATGGCTCCTGACATGGCCGGATTCCAGCACTGCTTTTCCCTGGGTGAGTGGTTACTTCTGAGAAATGGTGACACCGCCATGATTTTCCACTCCTCCCACCACACCCCCGTTCTTTCATTGCAGGAGAAAAAACACTTCATTCAGCTTTTCACCCATCACTTTCCCCAGACCACACTGGCCATGGCTGCACACTTTCTCTGTGTTTATTCAATTCAATATTTACTGCTGCCTTTATTCTTGCTTGAGGACCAAGCCAGGGACATTAAGTGACAAAGGGGCAATTTATTAACCACCACAGCTTGCTCTGCACTTCTAAATATATGCAGGTCTGGGAGAAGGGGGTGACTGCTTGCCTGACCTTCTCTCATAAAAAAAATGGACAAAACACACGAGTAAACCCCCACGTTCCAGTTTGAAAGGTGTGGGGACCAAACTGAAAAAGAGAATAATGACCTCAAATGTCGGGCTGCAGCTTTTCTTGGGTTAAAACCATAGCTGTCTGGCTGCCAGAGAGCAGGCAGCGAAAAGGTGGATGCTGCCCTGACTCCCATATGTCCACTGTAGAAAATTAAATCCTGTCTCTGGCCTATTAGCACTGAATGGTGAGAAATCCTTCCCGTTGGGGTCCTCAGCAGAGCCTTTTGCTCACCTGGCAGCTCTCTCCTCGGGAGTGCTGAGTCTGCCCTGCAATTGTAGGAAAAGCAGGACTAAAACATAGAATCATGGAATAGTTTGGGTTGGAAGGGGACTTTAAGCCCATCTAGTGCCACCCCCTGCCCTGGGCAGGGACATCTCCCAACACATCAGGGTGCTCCAAGCCCCAAACAACCTGGCCTTGAACCCCTCCAGGGATGGGGCAGCCACAGCTTCTCTGGGCAACCTGGGCCAGGCTCTCACCACCCTCCCAACAAAGAAGTTCTTCCTCACATCTCAGCTCCATCTCCCCTCTTGCAGTTTAAAACCCTTCCTCCGCATCCTATTGCTCCCCTCCCTGATCAAGAGTCTCTCCCCATCTCTCCTGTAGCCCCTTTAGGGACTGGAAGGGTCTCTAAGGTCTTCCTGGAGCCTTCTCTTCTCCAGGCTGAACCTCCCCAGCTCTCTCAGCCTGTCCTCACAGCAGGGGGGCTCCAGCACTTGGATGATCTCCATGGCCTCCTCTAGACCTGTTCCAACAGGTCCATGTCCTTCTTGTGCTGAGGACTCCAAAGCCGGACACGGGACTCCAAGTGGGGTGCCTGAAGGTAGTGTGCTGCAGCACCCCCACAACGGCACCTTTTGCACCCCAAAACTGGGGGGTGAGAAACAGTCTCATGAAAACCGGGGAGGAGGAAAGGGTCCCTCCTCAAATCCTGTGAAATACTCTGGCTTTGGGATCCTGTGCTCCAGTTTGGTTCACGGAGCAGAGTTTCTCTGCCTGCCTCTTTGAACAATAAAAGCATTGGATGGAACATAAAAAAAATGAACAATTTAGGGGCCCTAGGATATGTTTGATGGCTGTACAGACTCCTGGTCGAGAAAAAGCATTGGTTGCTTCAGGGAATGCTTTATACCCACCCCCAACACGCTGCAAAATATAGCACAAGAGCCTCCAGAGAGCCATCAGATAATAATAAAATTGCTAACTATAATCATACAACGAGAGGAAGGGAATTATTTTCTTTCACTAATTGTTTTGCAGTATTAAAAATATTCTTTCTTTTTTTCTTTTTTCTCAAAGGCTCCTTCTTGCAGGGACAAACTTCTACACAGGCATTTGGAATAGAGTACAAGCCTGTGTTTGCTGCTGGAGTAGGCAGGGAAAATGCTGCCTGCAAATACCGGGACCTTCAGGAAAAGCAGGAGAGCACAAGCTGGGAAGGTTCAAAGAGGTTAAAATCAAGTCCCTCTGATGGCATTTTTACCAGACAGCTCCCTGGATGAAGTGATTTGAACTTCTGTTGCTATTATTAAAATGTGAGAATTTTTTTTTCTCTTTCACTTCAAATACCCTTCACTGGATGTGTGAATACTGTAAATGTTGTCTTTATGAAACGCATTTTTGACAGCCTCTTAATTATAATAATTAAAAACTGTTTACAAAGTAGACAAAAAGAAGGTTGAGCGAGATCAGCCTGTGACTTTCCCTGCCTAAAGGTTCCTGGTGACAGCGCTGGTAATAGTTTTTAACTGTGGAAAAAGTCTTAAAGTCGTACCTCTACAGCAGCAACAGCCACCGCCTGATGGAGCATTTGGTGTCTGCGGAAAATTCCGACATATTATATTGTCATACCCATGATAGCCCAAATGACCTCTGGCTTTGAATAAAACCCAGTAGCTGCTGTATCTGTTTAAATGATTAAGCAATGAGTTAGGGACAAATCTCCCCTGTCATTTTTGCATCTGCCTGCTGTGCCAAGTGCACAAAGGAAGCACGAAGACAGCAGTACGACATGCGTTTTCAGTCTGGGAGCTTTTAGGAAAATTACAGGGTTCTGCAGAATTTCATTCCCCATTAGGGCTGACTAGTGTTAAAGTGGAAAAGGAAAGATCCCTTGTACCTTTTTCCCCCTCTGCGAATCTGTATGCCATGTTTAGGCAGAATGTTTTATCTCTAATTGAGAATAATTTCTCCATAAAACCAAGCCTGCCATTTCCTTTTTGTGGCAATCCAGCTTTAGTCTGCTATTAGTATGCGCAACGCAGAGCACTGCTGTGACATATGGTGGATGGTTTAAAACACTGAGAGGGTGGCCCACAGAACCATAATGACCTGGATGAAGGGATGGAGTGTACCCTCAGCAGGTTTGCTGGTGACACAAAACTGGGAGGGATGGCTGAAGACACAGAAGGCTGTGCTGCCATCCAGAGAGACCTGGATAGGCTGGAGAGCTGGGCAGGGGAGAACCTGATGAAGTTCAACAAGGACAAGTGTAGGATCCTGCACTTGGGGAGGAATAACCCCCTGCATCAGTACAGGTTGGGGCTGACCTGCTGGAGAGCAGCTCTGTAGAGAGAGACCTTGGAGTCCTGGTGGACAACAAGTTGCCTGTGAGCCAGCAATGTGCCCTTGTAGCCAAGAATGGTCTCCTGGGGTGCATCAAAAAGAGTGTGGCCAGCAGGTTGAGAGGGGTCATCCTCCCCCTCTGCCCTGCCCTGGGGAGGCCCCATCTGGAGCACTGGGTCCAGTTCTGAGCTTCCCAGTTCAAGAAAGACAGGGAACTGCTGGAGAGGGCACAGCAGAAGTCTACGAAGATGATGAGGGGACTAGAACATGTCTCTGATGAGGAAAGGCTGAGNTGAACATTTTAGTTCTTAGTGAGAAACCTCCTGAGTAGTGGTTTCACTCTCCTGCAGGAGATATTTCGGAAGGATCAGGGAATACTTGCCCAACTCCTACCCACCAAAGAGAAATCTCCTTCAGTCTTTTCAGTAAAACTGTCTTTCCAAAAATAAAAGCCCAAGCCTGGACTGTTTCCCAAGGGCAAAGAGGGCTAAAAAAAATTTCTCCAATGGGAAGAATTTGCACTCTGCATGACAGCTTGACTAATCTTGATTGATTATCAGCTATTATCTGCAAAACTAATAGCACTGCAGACAGACAGGTACGAAGGGAGCTTTTATCAAGGCCTGCAGCTTCGAAGTCAGATTTCAGACCAGCAGTTGCCAATAAATTCTTTCCTTGATGGAGACAGGTATCATCATTTTCTCATTTCTTGACAAAAAAAAAAAAGTCCCTAAAGCTCTTCCTCTCTTCATTGTGAAGTCCTTGTGAAGCGCCAGGGTGTCCCCTAGCTCCAGTGAGCTGTCTCTCCTGCGTGCTAAAAACCTCTTCCGAGCAAAAACACCCAAGTTAAATCAATGGAAGTGTTGCCTGAATGAGTATCTGGCCTTGTAGATGTTAAGCTGAGTGGAAAGATCCTTAGATGATTGATTTCTCAGGCCTCTCAGCTTCAGAATATCCTGTTCCTGAATCCTCTGCTCAGGGTCCAAGCCAAAAGACTATTATGTGCAATCTCATCAGCACTGAATGGGAGGAAATAACTCCCGGTGCAACACATAATAATGATTCTCGCTCAGGGTATATGCCTTGTCCACTGCTGTTGCACCAGGCACAGCAAAGAAGTTCTTCCCCACATCTCATCTCAATCTCCCCTCTTTCAGTTTGAAGCCATTACCCCTTGTTCCATTGCTCCCCTCCCTGACCAAGAGACCCCTCCGCCTCTCTGCTGGAGCCCCTTTAGGGACTAGAAGGGGCTCTAAGGTCTCCCCAGAGCCTTCTCTTCTCCAGACTGATCTCCCCCAAGTCTCTCAGCCTGTCCCCACCGCAGAGGGGTTCCAGCTCTCACAGCATTTCGTGGCCTCCTTTGGCCCCACTCCAACAGGTCCATGTCCCTCCTGTGCTGAGGACTACAGAACTGGACGCTGTGTTTCTTAAAACATTTAATTACAACTACTATGTTTCCCAGTATCTTGCAGTTTCATGCAAGGAAAGCCAGAGTCTGGTAAAGCTCTCTGTTTAGTGTGTTTTTCCCCTTCTACGATCTTTTCTCTTGAGGCATGTTCCATGCTCCGACTCTCCTGCCAGAATTGAGGGATGTCCTTGGTATAAAACAAGATAGAAATCTATCCAATGCTTGGTTGCTTTTATCTCTTTCTTTTATCCTTTGGTAATCAATGGCAGATTTTAGCTTTGATCTGACTGTTGGTAAGAAACAAAACCAGCACTTTCCCCCCAAGTAAAATCATTGCTTCAAAATTCCAACTGATTTAAAAATGTGAAAGGATATAAAGTAAAACAAGCTCTTCGGGACTGAAGAAACAGTCCTTTCCTACCCAGCTTATGACTTGAACCCAAAGTAAGTAATTTTAAGAAATTCTGAGCATGGTACAAAACCAGCTCCCTGCCTTTGCCGAGCTCAGTTTTGCTTTCGCAGGGGTCAGCTGCCTGTTCCAAGTCTGGAAAATGAAAAAACTCTGCCATATTAGCCAGTTGTAGGAGAGCTTATTTGAGGGGAAATGAACTTTTAAAGCTCATTTTGAAGTCTCTTATCATCTGTATACTGAAAAATGCTAAAAGGGCTTCAAGTGATGTTATTTCTACTAATGGTTCCATCAGTGACTAATGGCTTTGTTTAGATCCTGTTACAAACTCCTCATAACGCTAATATGAAAACACTCCTTAATGACCGTGTGCCCTTCCTTTATTACTTTTCTGGGATATGTGGTGTTTGTATGGACAAACTTCTTTCACCAAAATTGCCTGGAGGGAAATTTCATAACATTTATAGTTTGTGTCATCAGGAGGAAAGACAGTGAGTAGAAACATCAGTTGCGTCCACCACACATTGCCTTGGAAAGGTTCCCTATCTGTGCCAGAGCCCCACAAAACTTGGATATCTGCATGGAGACAGATGTACCATCCCTTCGGCCCTTCACTTCATCAATCAAACCAGTACCCAACAGCCAATAACATCACATGGTGTTCTTATTGGGAAGGAAGTCTGGGTTCACTCTGTGAGAGGACCAGCAAGGGACAGGAGCCTGCTCTGACATCAAACCTAATTTCTACCCTTTAGTGCCCCTGGGGTTTCAAAGGCTTTATTTAGTGTCTGAAACAGGGAAATATTAGTGCAAAATGGCAAACAGAATTTTAATTTTACAGGAAATTTGCCTTGTTTGAAATCAGTTTGATTTCTGAAGCAGGGCAAGACACCACATGAAATTTTTGATGAAGTAAATATGTGAGGAAAAGGCTGAGTGAGGTAAAATGTTTCACTTCACTTTGTCTTCTCTTCTCTCTCCTCCCAATATAAGATTCAGTATGTTTAGAAATGACAAAGTCATTTAAAAAAAGAAAGGAAAAGACTAAACGTTCCCAAACAACAACAACAAAAAAGAGTTTAAACCATACCATTAACAAAATTAAATTCTTTACTACATGGATGTTCAGCTTTGCTTAAAGGATATTTTTGAATATATATGAGAGAATATTACACCAGGGAAAGATGCCCACTTTTCCATGACGTGCAATAGGATGCTCTGGGATGTTATGTGCTGAAGGAGAACAGGAGAGGCTGGAAATCTTCTCAGCCTTTTGGCCCTCTTTGGCTGCTGCCTTTTTTTTTTTTT
>VXBJ01006959.1:95902-119872 GCA_013400055.1 Nycticryphes semicollaris
GTTGTTGGTTTTTTGTTTTGTTTTGTTTTGTTTTTTCCCCCAAATCTTGTGTTCCTGGACAGGAAACAGCCAGTTGCCTTGCACTGGTAGCCTGGCAGATAGCAGCAAACAGCCCAGTTCTTGGGGGAGAAAGCCATTGGGAGAAGAGATAGCTAGGGAAAAGGCTTCTGAATCTGTGAAAGAGAAATCAGGGAAAGAAGGATTCATTGTTGGGTTTTTTTTTTTTGTTGTTGTTTTTTTTTTTTTTAAATCAGCTTATTTACTTGAGGGTGCAAAAAGTTTATTTTCCTTTTTCCTGTAAAATTTATTAATGTGTTGGTTATAAACTGGGGTACTGCTCCTCTAAAGTTATAGGTTTTGGCTGTGAGTCTGGCTTATTTAAAATGTGGTCTGATCAGAGTCTTAGTGCCCTTGCACAAACATATATCAAGGAGAAAAAGGGCAGATTTTCAAAGGTCCTCAGCATTTGCTGTTCCCACTGAGCTGTGGTAAGTGTAGTGAATGCTCACTGCCTCCCAAACCACACTCAAAAGTTGTGATTTTCCTCTTTTTTTTTTTTTGCTAATAGATACAAAATGAAATGAATAACAACTCAGTGTGGGTTTTTTGTGTATCTCACACTGAAGTCAGACAGAAGGACGTGGAGGGAAAAAAAAAGGAGATTGCACAGAGATCGTAGCTTTGGAGCATGTAATTTGGGTTTGCCTATTCCCAAATCTTTAGACACAGGCTCAATGCTACCACTGAAAGGGGGGCTTGAGCACCGGGAGCGGAGGCACAAGCAGGTACAAATGTGCACAAGGTTTGAGGAACCCAATATTAGGGTGGACAAAGGGGATTTTGCAAGGCGGTGTGTCTTTCTGTAACCAATACTGCTTGGGTGTCCTTTTTAAGGGGTTGGTACTTCATCGCTGATCCCAGAATAAGTCACCAAAGCCTGACCAGCCAGATTTCCAGCCAATTTAAGTTGCTGTAGTCCTTTGAAGTCTGCAAGGAAACACCAATTTACAGTCACCATGGGCCAGGTCCAAGGTTTCTAAATCAGAATACATGCATTAATTACATATGGAAACAACCATCAATTCCAGATTGCACTGAGAGCCGATGGTTATAATTTAATTGTAGTTTTTCCATTGTTCATGACAGTCCATGACATCAGCAGATTATTTAATTATAGCTTTCTTTCTCTGTCCAGGATACTATGTTATTGCTCTCTGGAAAACTAGATGAAATTAATTAAGAAATAAGGTGTTAGACATTATCTCAAGATGAATAGGCCCATCTGGGAAAGTACTGAACTATTGCTGAACATCTATCAAAACAATCTGACAAAATCACAGAGGCATCAGGATGATGAATGAGCCATGGTTTGTCCAAAGTGGGGAGATTGTTTGAATGGGCCCCCCTATATTTTCAGTCTACTCCTACAGCTCACTCCCTCGTGAGAGACCTGAGGGTGTCCACAAAGTCCAATCAATCTTTAACGTGGGTTTGTCCATTCAAGCCCACGTTTTTGCTGAGGCGTTGGACTTTATTGAACTCCTGAGTCTCTGGCTGCTCAGCAACAGGCACACGCAAAGCCTTAAATAGAAAGGTGTTGGCATTTCACATCAAGAAGCAACAGCTACACTATGGTCTTGGGGAGGGGGAGAGCGGGGGGAAGGAGAGCTAGTCCCCAAAGAATGAATAAATATCTTCAACTGAAAAAAGTAGAAAAAGCAAGAATTTGTAAAAAAAATGGTGCTTGGGAAGTGTAGTGACAGGACAAGGGGTAACGGCTTTAAATTGGAAGAGGGGAGATTTAGATTAGATACCAGAATGAAATTCTTTCCTGTGAGGGTTGTGAGACCCTGGAACAGGTTGCCCGGAGAAGTTGTGGCTGCCCCATCCCTGGAAGTGTTTAAGGCCAGGCTGGATGGGGCTTTGAACAACCTGGTCTGGTGGGATGGGAAGTGTCCTTGCCCAGGGCAGCGGGGTTGGAACTGGATGATCTTTAAGGTCCCTTCTCCAACGCTAACCATTCTATGATTCTATTTTGCTTGTTTTTTGATATCCCCCTGTGATGGCTCCAGCAATGAAGAGTCGGTCACCCTACTTACCCTGGGCAATGATGGAGCAACTCTCCCAAGAAATACATTTGCTTTTCTGCAGACCAAAGTTAATGTCAGTCTCCCACCACCCTGGCAAGTGCACCCCTGCCATTTATAAAGTATAGCCCAAACCTTTAAAAGCCGCTAGCTGAGTGAAAGCATCACTGCACACTGGAGCTAAAGTTTATATTAAAGAAAACATCCCATCATGCAATAGTTGCTAGGAAGAACACAAAGCCTTTTTTTGGTACCCTTTTGTTCTTTCCCTCATAAGGGAATGGTTGCCTGGAAGGTTTTTTTTCCCCATTTACATGCCTCAGAGATCAGAATGTTTTTGCTTTTAAGGCTCCCAGCAGATGTTTAACAAGTTCAGCCCAGCTGAAGACCCTGCTTCGCCCTGGAGCTCAACACTGAATGTGGGCAGAGACTGTTGGTGGGTGGAACATCACCAAGTGCTGCAGGAGGCTTCTAGCAAAGACCAAACCCAGCCACCTGCATGAAGGAAGAGGGGAGAAGGGTGGCAGGTGGTGGAGGAAAGGATCCATCAACGTTCCAAAATCTGTCTGAATGAGTCATTTTCATCTTTGCAAATTCCAAACTGCCTGCTTTGATAGTCCGTCATCCTAGCTCACTGTGCTCCATCGATATGTTTTATTCAAACTGTGGTGGGGTCTGCATGGACACAATAAGGGACTCTTGCATTTTAAGTAATTTCTAAATTCACTCCTGTATCAGCACTGTATGCCTGGTCTTATATTCCTTATATATATATATATCTAAGGAATCCAATAAAAGGATACTGGTAAAGGAATGCAGTGGGTTGACACTGGCTGGCTGCCAGACACCCACCCAGCAGCTCTCACACCCCCTCCTCACCTGGACAGAGGAAGAAAACAGGATGAAAAACCTTATGGGCTGAGATGAAGACAGGAAGATCACTTATCAGTGATCTGAGCCACTGGACTTTCTGATGGGCTCAGCTGTGCCCTGTGGTGGGTCCATTGGAGTACTCAGGAACCTGCTGTGTCCAGCATGGGGCAACCACCAAGGTACAAGAGGCTTGTTGCCTACCACTCAGTGCTAGGAGAAGAAGCAGGCACTTTCCTGACAGCTGCTGGACCTAAGCACCACCCATCTTCAGAAGGTGCAGCAGCTCTTGGGGGCAGCAAGAAGCACTGCCCTAGGCCACCAGACTGATGCTTGGACACATCCCCAGCAAGATGGACATGCCTGCACAGTGCTGGCCTCTTCCACAGCACTGGTTTGTCAGGAAATTTGACTTGGCAGGTCTGAAATAGCGGCAAACAGTTGTTGTGCTGACCTCACTTTAGGTTGGCAAGGAGGACAGAGAGACCATGATTTTCACCTAATTCTTTCTTCCTTTCAGTCCAGCCCTCTCAGCATTCAGGAATCTCCAACAAGCGTTTGAGATTCAAAGCCACCATGGGAAGAGACTTGGGCTGCACCTGCAAACAACAGAAAATCTCCCCAAGCGGCTGATGATGATGATTACTTCAGCAGGCACTCCAGGGATGGAAGAGCAAAAGCTAACACCATCAAATTCAGGGTATTTATTTTCATGTAGCAGGGTTTCCAAACCCTGCGGTGTTCCTAGAGATGTATTATCCTATCTAGAGAAGAGAATCAAGGGCTCCAAAAAGCTACATGTGGTCTTGGACAAAAGCGTTTCGCTGTGACGAAGACAATATGGCTAAGGATGATACCCCTTCCCTTAAAGAAAAACTACCTTCAGGGCAGAGCCACAGTGGAGCTGACAGAGAAAAGCCTTCCTGGGGAGACACTTTTAAGAAGTATGAATTGCTGTGTTTGATAGGCTGGGAAAAGGGAAGCAGACAGGAAAATAAAAGTAAGTTATTTTTAATTTCTTGAACTTTTTTTTTTCCAATCTTATTTGGAAAAGGTACTTCCTCAGACCCATCAATTCCTCTCTAATCTGACAGACTCCCCCTTCACCACAATATCCTAGACTAGCATTAAGAGTGGAAAAACTGGCAATCTCTTTTAGCAAAACTAAACCACTGGTGGGCTTCCAAATGGTCTCTACTGCTTTTTCTCCCTTCCCCCCTCCATACATATATCTCACGGGCATCTTCTGACATGTTTGAGCATCATATCTGTTTCTGCAGATTTTTTTCCATCTGAAGCTGATGCTTAGCTATGAAAAGTGCAGTGGTAAATGCAGAAGTACCACCACCACCATGCTGGGCTCAAGAGTGTCAGTAACATCTCAAAAGGAGTCTGTTAACCTGAAGAGATGTAAGTTTAAAGACATTTTATGACCAAAAATTCTTCAAAAAACATTTAGCCTTTTGGAGAACAAAAACTGTAATTGATGGATTTTCTCTTACCCTTTGTTAATGGACAGAAATCTTTTTGTTCTTTTAATACCTAACCAGAGGCCATGGGGCAATCAGTGTCATGCTTTGATTCATAAAACACCAGAGGAAATTGCCGAAGACAGGAATTGTCCTGATGGTACTGAAAACAGAATGAACTTGTGCTCCAAGGTCTGTTCACAAAGCAAGTTATAAAACTGATGACACACTAGACCTAATGAATGTGTACTCCCAAACATCTACATGGCTTGTCCTGTGCATGTCAGACATGGACCCTCAACTGGCTCTGCCTCGGCACACTCACCAAGATCCCTCCTAAGGCTCTAATTCTTCTTTTCTTTGTGAAAATATCTGCTGTGAATCTTCATGGGGCAAACCACAAGCTCATGTCTCAGGCCTGTTTGCTTCAGTTTTTTGAGTGGGTGTGCTGCTTGGTGAGCTCCGTGCTTGCAGGACATGAAAAGCTCTCATAGACTGATCCATTTCTGGGCCAGAAGGACTTGTTCAGGTTACTAACCTGGCATTTGATGGAACATTTCTTTGGGTAAATTCTGTAAATATCTTGTTGAAGTTGAGCAGAGTTTTGATAAATGATCGGAGAGGTCATAGGATGTTTAGCTAGACTATGATTTAGTTCATGAAGTTACCTGATCTACCAAAAAATTCATGCGATGCAGAACCACCACATCCTTCTGTGAGCTCTGAGCAATCCCTCGTCACACTGTCGGCTTAAGCTCTGAGACATTAAGATGTTGAACCTGCATGACATAATTAGTGAGCTAAACGGTTGGGGTTTTCTTTCATATTATATGTCAAGATAACATCTAATTACATTAAAAGGTAGTTATATTTTCCTTTCTGTTTAAGTACTGCTGTAGTAGAAATTGTGATACTGCCTTAGGAGCCTTAGGAAAGACATTTTACCCAAGGAGCTGGTGATCTTGGGCAAGCTATATCTGCTCTACTGGACCTTGTACTTGGAGGCTGAGAAGCCAACAGCTGGAACATGCTGTGCTGCACACTGGTGGGTGTTATGGAGGACACCCGTCAGGGGAAGGTATATGGTATTGTTAGCTACAAGCAATAAAAGCTACCATTGTCCGGGAGGGAGGAGGAACATCTCCATGGATGGGATCCTGGCAGCGTGCCATTGGAATATAAAGCCAGGGTCCATCTGATGCTGTATGAAAGCAGGATTTCCAGCATCTGAATGGATATAAGATTTGCTCACTATCCATATGATTCTTTTTATTCTACCTTATTAAACCATTTATTTTATTACAGTGTCTGTAGCTGTGCCTTTCTTACTGAAAGCCAGAAAGAATTCTGCACTAGCCCCCATCATCCTGATGCAGAACAGATATCTGCAGGTATACCTGCACAATAACATGTCACAGTTCATTGAAGGTCTCGTCTATCTCAGTTATCTCAGTTATTCTCGTGCTAAAATTTTGGAGTGACGATGTCATATTTTGAATATGAATTCCAAGACTTATCAGGGAGAAGTGCTACCTGCATTTAGGTTAATTGTACAGGAAGAAAATCTGCGGGGATGAAAGATCAATATAACTTTTGTTGGGACTATGTTCTCCTCACGTGAATGTGTGAAGCTCTGTAAATCACTCCGCATCCCCATGCAGATGTAATCATGCCTTCCTTTCTGCAGCCAAGGTCACGTATGGCCTCATCTTTGGCGAGAAGTTGCTCCTCTGGGACATTTTCCTCATGCATTTTCCATTCCTACCCCCTGGGTTTCCTGTAGGACTGCTTCCCTTGAGCCACAAGGTGATCACTTCATTTACCTGCCCTGAGCAGCCTCTTGCCAAAATATCACTTGGATGGGAATGGTTCATGGCTGATGGCATACTAGACAGAGTCTGTGTCTTCCGATTGGTTAAAGGCAAATCATAGAATGGTTTGGTTTGGAAGGGACCTTAAAAATCATCCAGTTCCACTGGGCAGGGACCACTCTATAAAAGGAATCACTCACAAGTAATAAGTTGTGATGATTAAAGTGGTTCTAGAAAATTATTCTAGACAAAGGTCTAGATGCGGAACATAAACTCTCCTAGATTCAGTTAGATAGGACCTGGCCTTCAGCTTCCTACAGAAGTCACCGCCACAACACAAGTACCTTGCACTGTCCTTGCTCTGTGCAGCAAGCACAGGTTTGTGGCAATGAGAAGCTGAGACCTTGAGCTGGGAGTCATCTCCGTGAGCTTATGAGAAATGCCCATGGGTATGTATGTAAGACTCATCTCTTTCCAAAATACAGCCACCTCACTTGGAGCAGGAGAGAGGCATCTCATGCACCTGAGTTGCCAGGACCCCACATTAGTCTGTCCTCACAGAAGAGGTGCCAGTCAGCCTGTCCTGCTCGACATCAACACTTTCTCTGGTGTTCCTTCCCCTTCAGCAATTGCTCAGCCATTGATGAATTAATCACAGATGATGGGAGGGCTGGAGCCCGTCTGCTGTGAGGACAGGTTGAGAGAGTTGGAGGGGGTCAGCCTGGAGAAGACAAGGCTCCGGGGAGACCTTCGAGCCCCTTCCAGTCCCTAAAGGGGCTCCAGGAGAGATGGGGAAGGACTCTTGATCAGAAAGAGGACCCTGGCCCAGGTTGCCTGCAGAAGCTGCTGCTGCCCCATCCCTGGAAGGGTTCTAGGCCAGGTTGGAGGGGACTTGAAGCGACCTGGTCTGTTGGGAGGTGTCCCTGCCCAGGGCAGGGGTTGGGACTGGATGGGCTTTAATGTCCCTTTCAACCCAAACCATTCTATGATTTCGAATCGGGTTCATTCCCCTCAGGACATGCACATCCCCACATCTCTAGTGGAGATTAGAGGGTACCCTGAGCTGGCCTTAGTAGGACGTGCAGCAATGCTCTCACTGAGGCACCTAAAATCAGGTCAACAGGGAAGTTCCTTTGAGGATCTAGACCTAAATATTGACTAGTGAAAAATTAGCACAGGGCACTTCTCCTGTCTAGAGAAAACCATGCAGAGTGGCCCACAGGAGAGCTGATGCAAGATGTTATAATTGTAGTGTTCACAGCTGAATGGAAACTTCTTACTGTTCCTGTTGGATTTAACCAATAGCTTTTCAAACCCTTCCCATCTGCTTCTTCATTGCACAAGGCCAGTAAGCGTGCCCCTGAAGATGGGTGAGTTACTTGTGTATTGCCACATCAGTGCTTGTCACAGTGAAAATGTCCTTATTAAAGGTTTCACAACTATCTAACTGCTGGGGAACACCTGCAGTATTTTGGAATATGGTAAACTGCTGTCTTTCAAAGTGCTTAAATGCTTTTGCTCTAAGCATTTTGCATTAAAGTGAACGAAAGAAGTTATCCTGGTCCTCTACCATTTAACTAATTACAGCACTTCATTGCACAATAGTGAGGTCATGCTATTTTGAGCATCATCATTCCTTTCAGGATAGAGATACAATGACCAACAAAATCTCTCCAGAAACCCTGAAGAAGATTCTTTGAAGGAAACACTCAGAGTTATTCAAGCTCATTTGTCTTCAGAGATTTCTTTTTAACTCTCTATTTCCAGTACAGCTGTAATTCACATATTCTCAATTCAATTTGCTGTTTAGCAGAACTAGTTGATCGGATTTATACATTTAGAGTAAATTCAAAGATCTGATTCTCTTTTCAGACAGCTGAAGTAAATGTTCCAGTCGAGTTGACAAGAGTTGTGCAAATGTGAATTGACATACATTAGAGCCGCTACCTGTTTCTCACCTGTTTCACCTTGTTTGTTGAAATTAGTTTAACCAATTTTATCATGTAGGTATGTTCTAGCACTGAAATATTGAAAGAGGTTTCACTAATCTAAAATCTGGGCCATTTAAATTATAAAATTAAAACCTCTGAGGATTTCAGCTGACCAACCTGCAATCATTTTCCAAAAACTCATTTCATCTGTGTTTCATTATGAGTTCACAAAATTAAAATTAAAATCCTTTCCCAGCAATATTGGCATTTCTACTTTATTTGTCAAGCAGCTCAGTAGCAGCTTTTCTTTCAAGGTGCTATCTCACCTGGCACCCATAATGTTTTGATGGCAGCACTGAAAAAAATTGCCTTTAAAAAAATGAAAAGCAAAACATTTTTGCCTCAATTTAGCAATATCACCTTTAGAATGAGTAAGCAAAGTTCTGAGCTACTGCAGCGTATGGCGAGAGTCTGCTCTGACCTCCCCCATGGTGAAACCATTTTTCATAGAATAAGAAAAAATGCTTTTAAAAAGCTCTCCGAGATAAAATTGCTGCAATCCTCCAAGCACCACTTCTTCTTCCCCAGTGGACAAGCAAAGAAAGAAGGCTTCATTATGCCAATGTTTACTGAATACATCTTCTTTCCCAAACAGCACGTCCTGCACAGAGAATAGTAATTACAGAGAGGCTGAGGACTCTGCATATCCTTAAGAAAGGGTATGAAGACATCCAAGTGGGATGGAAAGAACGTGGTGAAGATACGCTGCTGTTTGTAATCAAGGGCATACAAGTCATAGAATCAGAATGGTTTGGGTTGGAATAGACCTTAAAGATCAGTCAGTGCTACCCTCTGCCCTGGGCAGGGACACTTCCCACCACACCAGGTTGCTCCAAGCCCCAAACAAGCCTGGCAACCTGGGCCAGGCTCTCACCACCCTCACACCAAAGAATCTGTTGAATTTGATCAACCCATTCTATGGTTTGTTCAGCCTGGAGAAGAGAAGGCTCTGGCCTTCTCCAGCCTTAGATCCCCTTCCAGTCCCTAAAGGGGCTCTAGGTGAGATAGGGAGGGACTCTTGATCAGAAAGAGGAGTGACAGGATGAGGGGGAAGGGTTTTAAACTGAAAGGGAGGAGATTGAGATGAGATCTCAGGAAGACATTTTTTTGAACCTGCTCCTGCCCCATCCCTGGAGGGGTTCAAGGCCAGGTTAGAGGGGGCTTGGAACTATCTGGTCTGGTGGGAGGTGTCCTTGCCCAGGGCAGGGGGTAGGATTGGAGGGGGCTTTAAGGTCCCTTCCAACCCAAACCATTTTATGCTGCTATAATGAAAAGTTTGACTGGAATACCTTAGCTAATCTCTGCTTCTTTTCCTGCCATAGCATAACTAGAGCAATCACAGTTTTACCTCCCGCCACACCCCGAGTCTACCATCTCTGCGGAGCCTGGTTCTGGCAGGAATTCTGTCCCAGGTGGTGCTTTGTCTTTCCTCCTCCCTATTCACATGGCCATCTTTTCCCTTGCAGCAAGAAAAAAAGCTACAAGGCAGGTAACATTTTCTCTCAGCTAATGCCAAGATTTCTTTTAAGTAGCTCTAAATTGCCCAGCTAACAAATAGTGAGTCAAAGAGTTCACAAGAAGGACCACTTTAGGGAAGATGTTTTAGTTGCGAGGGTTTCTGTATTTGCTACACATGCTGAGCCCACACACAGCCTATTTTCCTGTGTTGGTTCCTAAAACCTTCCCAGGGCCAACTTTAATTCTTAGCAGTTGTTTTCTGAAGTGTAGCCATTGTTCCCGTCGCTGCGGGTCTGCTTCTCTCTCTGTGACTGTGAAAGGACAGTGAAAACTGAAGGAAAACTGCAAGTCCACGCTGCAAGCCTACTCTCGGAACTACCACAAATTCATTCATGAAACTGTCATGTTCTTCAGTTCAAACAGGTCTTCTGCCTCTTTGTTTTTCCAGTGGACAAAACTTCCTTTTTTATTTTATAAAACTCCAGGAAGGAAGGAAATTCTCTCTGTAAGCCTTCCTCTGTCCTGCCTCTGTGGGTGGCAGAAAATCCCAAGCTACAGTAAGATCAATTGATGGTAGAACAGAAATCATCTCAAAAAGGGTATGCGATGGCTGTAGTGGCAGATAATTTGCTACTTGGCAGTGATTTCCCTGATGCTCACTAGATCCTTCTGTGCAGAAACTGCCTCCTGCAGGACTTGTCACCGGAAGGATGGTTGTCCCAAAACAACTTCCACCACAAGGATGCTGCCAACGTTGGGACCTTCGTTTCCAGCTCAGAACATGGAGCCAGAGCCATGGGGAGATAACACAGATATGTGGACTTGTGTTAGGTGTCTGTAAGGACAGTTCTGGGCCTCTGAGTGTGGGCCAGTGGGGTCCAGCTGGGGGACATACACTGAGCTGACACTATGACTATGATTTTGCTTCATTGAGGCAGGTGTACAAAACAGGATAGGGCTTATGCCACAGTCTGGGAGATCCCTTTGGAGAATGAGACTAAGATTATTAAAATTTTTTGGCAAAGACTTTTTTTTACTTGGTGTCTGTACAATTTCTTCCACATTCTTGAGCTTTCACTGATGCCTTTATCCCTCTTTTAGTAAAAGAATGGCAATAACAATATATGGTTCAGTCTAATGGTGTATTTTGTTCTATTGTATTTATTTTCCCCGTTGATCAGCTGACTGTTTAATCAGAATAATCATATGTCATTTGCCATAAGCAATAGCAATTTTATCTGCTCTGGAGCAATACAATCATCTAACAGTTCCTTCTAATGTGTCACAGCAGGAAGCTGACTAAAATCATAGTTCACTATTAAAGGTAGAGGACAGAGTGAAAGAACTGTGTAAAGTTGCAGAAGGGGATAATTCACAAGATTCTGCAGATTGGGGATTTATATGACTTTTTTTTTTTTTAATATGGTAACTAATTTGTATTTTGGGCATTTATTACTGTTCTTAAATGTGTTTTATTCTCTAAGAAGGCCCATATAGACTATCCATCCACCAAAAGAGCTTTATTGGACTTAGCAACATAATAGATTTGGATGAGAAATCAGCACTTTGTCTGGAAAACTTATTAGAAACTTTTTTTTTTTTTTTTTAAATTTTGTCAATGCACACCATTGGCAAGCATCAGAAGTTCTTTTTAAATGGATTGAATTTTCTAAATGGTTCTTTCTGAAAAGACTGCAGTTTTGTGATTGATTATTCCTGGATTCAGCATATCCTGCAGAGATTATTTTTATGCCAGTGAAACAAATTTATAAGCTTGAACTCTGAAAATCACCCATACCAGCAGATGTTCCTACACTTTCATTAAATCTGGAGATTGGCCTAGAGAACACCTTAATTCCACATCTCAAAAGATTTCTGTGATGTCCAGAATCATATTTCAATGTGGACGGGGAAACCGTAAGCAGTGGAAATTGTAAGACGTGGAAACTCTAAGTGCTGCTGGTCTGACTTTAGTGATTATGACCAGACCTGAAGATGCAACAGGATTCAGCAGGGTGGTTCTGGCATGTGCTTGGTAGCTAAATCAGTTCCCAGGCATTATGTGAATGACTTCCGTACTGATCGGGACACGGTTTGATTGATTTTTTTTCCTTTTCAAATAAGTCATCTGAAGAATTGTTGTATTCCTCCTTGGGAATTTTTCTGTGAACTAGGCCCGATTTCAGGTGGTTCACCATTTTCTAGTTTACGGGCTGTGTGTATGGTAGTCACTGCTTAGCATTTAATGGATTTTAGGCACAGCATCTCAATGACTTATCCCAGTTATGTTTTTTTGGTGTCCAAATGGATCACTTTTTTAAAGGCAAATCTGGAGTAGGACATGACTCTGATTATTGTTCTGGAGGACAGGGGTGACATGCATGCTAATATTTGCAAAGCACCCAGGGGTTGCAACTGTTTGCATGAATAAAGCAGCAAGTCATTAAAGCACTCACAGAAGAGAAGAATACGTTACCAATGAATTTACGTTACGCTACATGAATTTACCATGAATATTCATAAAGCTGTTAGTGTCTTTTTTTTTATACTGTTCTATGCACCTTGGTAGGCACAGAAGTACACCTTGGAGATGCTGAGAGGTATTAAGCAACTGGTAAGATCAACGTGTAAAATGTACTTCAAGGACTGTACTTGTTTAGCAGTTCTGTTGGCAAATACACCAAAGAATAAAAATATAAAGGACAATCACAGAATAGTTCAGCTTGGAAGGAAAGGAGCAGCCCTATGAAATGATGCAGACAGATTTGGGGCAGGGTGGGTTTGCAATACAGGAGGACTGAGAGGGAATAGTCTTGGGGCAACCTGTTGCCAGTGGTGGGCCAAGGAAACTCAAAATCTAATATTCTCCATGTGAGATCCATATTTTAAGCATGATTGGAAAATAGGCAGTAGGCATCACATCCACCTTCACCTACTCACAAATTGACAATATGGCTAACAGCTACAAATAGAGTACTACTCAAAAAAAAAAAATCACAGCAAATAAATTATTCAGACCTATGAGGAAGTAAATATATTGCATCTGCTTAAAAGCCATGCTAAAAAGCACATTGCCCTTTTTTCTACACTGTTAGTTTTTCAGTGAGTGTATTTATTACATGTTTGCCTCACTTTGTTATTCAAGAGTTATATGTACATCTGCTGCACATAGCTAAGAGGACATCCACAGGAAAAAAAGAAAAAGCTTGGGAAAACTGTAGATCTGTGAAGAACTGTAGAAAATATTACTATTCTTTAAATCCCACAAACTATTCTTGCAGGTACTGATTTCTCCTTGCAGAAAAATACTGTTAGCAGAAGAGAACTAACTTTAATGTACCTGCATTGTCAGAAATGGGAGAAGGAGAAGGGGTGTCTGATCCCAGAAAATAATTTTATGCACTCAATGCTTTAAGCTATGTTGGTTTCATTAAAAGAGAGGAAACAAAGTGAGGAGTCAAATTCATTTTGTCTGGAGCAAACAAATTTCATTTTCCCACTCCCAAGAAACCGTAGTTAAGGGAGTTTTCAATGCAATGAATTTAGAGAAGGCAAGAAGTGCCAGATCGTTAATTAAGAAGTAAATAAGGAAAATTAAGTCATCTGCTGAAAATAAAGGCAAAAGTGAAGAGAGGCTTTAATTGAGCGACAAAGAGGAGAAAAGTAATTAAGATGCCATTTGGAAGTTATCAGTAGAGGTGAGAGAGGATAAATCATCATCCAAGAAAGCCTTTCTAGCTCATTAAATACCTCAAAATTCTTTATTATGAGCAGTCCCCCCTCCCCTTTCCGAGCTTTGTGCTATTGTGCTCATGGTACTTGGGGTAATAGGGAGACTCCAAGCCCCAATAGGTTGGCTAGTTTTCCTCTGGCCACAGGGTCCCATGACCTACTGAGGCATTAATCCACTGCTGTGCTGGTCTGGTTGATGGTACGCTCATGGTCCCTCCCATCTCCAGCCCCAAACCTACATTAGACACTTGCTTTGCTTTCTGATGGGTTGTCTGAGAAATCTTACATCTGCACCTGGAGATGCAAGGCAAAACAGAGCAACCAAGGGTGAAATCCTAGCCTCACTGGGCCTGTGGTGGTCACGTCAGCAGAGCCAATATGCCAGTTACACACCTCTCAGACTTCTGCTCTCCTGTTACAATCTCCCCCGTATATATCATGTTGTGTGATGGACAGAGGAGATGCAGTGCTAAGTTCAAACTTAAGGTCAAGCCATCCAATGGTGGTTTTTAGAGCATGGTCCTCCCACCCAGAGACTCATTCCCCAACTGCTGCAGAACACCAAGACTTTGCTCCCACTCCTGACTCTTCACCTCAGACCCAGCTGGAGGGTCCACCACCACAGCACTGGCCCTGGATGGTGATGTGAGATGGGACCCAAGTGCACGAGACCACATGGTTAAATTAATCATTACATAAAAGAACCTTCCTCTCATGATATCAAGGGATGTACTTTGTGTTGTGCAATTGGTTTGCTCTTAGATTGAAGAATGATTCTTCCTGTTTGTCCCTGGTGCTGTCTGCTGCTTATGGGCAGAGCCATTTAGCAGTTGTGGCCAGAAACATTAAATATTCTCCACCACTCCCCCCATACATTTCTTAATTTTATTGACACTTGTAGCTGATGGTACTTGCCTTGGGAGAGTCTTCAAACAATTGTTTTGAGGAAGAAGCTCCTTTCTGCCCACTTTAACTCCATCCTCAAAATGTGCTCCATCACTCTTCAGGATTCCCTCTTCTAAAATATGTGAAAGGGTAAAACAAAACAAACAGCATTTGGGGCAGATACTCAAGCCAAGCAGCAGCTCAGAGATATTAAAGCTACCTCAGCAGATGGTTAGAGATTATTCTGATGTACGTGCTAATTTGTGACACAGAACCACCTAACTCTGAACATTCCTCTGAGGTTTACTTATGTTTGCATCTCTTCCTAAGGCTGGACGGGGATGCACTGTCAGCACAGCGGGATGCTGTAACACCACCACACACACCTCAGTCCCCACTGAACATCTCTGTCCAAGTGAATAGAGAGCAGCCATGAACTGAGGAGTCCCATTTGTTCCTCACATTTTAACCTGCACCATTATTTCTCGACTTTCCTCCTTCTCAGTCCTTCTGTCTCCCCAGTTAAGTACCAGGCAGTTCTACAATAAGGTTAGGTACTGCCCTGAAAGTCCCTTTTTAGAAAAGAAATCGCTTTCTAAACCCGAGGAGAAGGGTGGGTGGGAAAGTGGATTCTGCCTCATTACCAGTTTGAAAGCAAAAGGGTGTAAAAGGAAGAACACTAGTAGATTCTGCATCATTAGCCAGTTTCATGCATACTAATATATCAGCAGCATAAAGTGCCTGGAAGCTTAAACATCATTATGTTACTGGAGGATGAGACAACTTATATCACATAAATGTGGAGGGCTCTTGGGCAGATTTGGGGAGCGGGCAGAGCTAAGAGACGAGCGTTGAGGTAAGCAGGAAGGACCAGCTGTGCTGCAAATCCTAGAATCATTGAATGGTTTGAGTTGGAAGGGACCTTAAAGATCATCAAGTTCCAACCCCCCTGCCCTGGGCAGGGACACCTCCCACCAGACCAGACTGCTCAAATCCTTGTCTACCTGTGGGGAAAGGAGCATCATGGGTCTATCAATGGCATTTTGCCCCTTGAACAGCATCTCCAGCCTTTGCTGGGCTCATTCCCACTCTAATATGGAAAAGGAAGCCTGTCCAGCCACACTGCACTTAAAAGGCTGCAGGTTTCTGTGCTAGGATATGAGAATTTAGACACTTGAACCGATTCTGAAATGTGACATTCTGAAATGCTGTGGCTTTGCACATTCTGTGGGATGATCAGTAGCGCTACAGAGGTTTTGTGCATGCAATTAATAGCTAAAACTTGAAAGCTCAACTCCCTGTTGGTTGTTCCTCACAAAGAAAGATGGATGAAATAGCTCACCCGAAAAACCAGCAGGCACAGTACTACACTGCAGCCAAACTGGAATTGTGCTTTTTGAACAGTATAAAGAGGAGATATCTCTTTCCACTCCTGAAAACTGAAAAAAACATCGGTGATACTAAGATGCATGACTGAAGTCTGATGATTGGAGCAAGAGAGATTATGCTAGTGTGGTGCTTTTCTTTTGTGCTCCATGATCTTGAAACTAGATAGGTTTTTTGGGGGGTTCTCTGTCTTTCAAAAGATTGAAAGGTAGGGAATAAGAACCTTTCACAGCAAGTTACAGGTTTTCAGAGTCTGAAAAATGTTTTGAAATTATTTGAAATTGTTGGGGAGGGTGACTCATGCCTTGCTAAGTCGTACTCAAGCACCACTCGGTGATAACCAGTTCAAACACAAAACCATAATTATTATACTGAACAAAAGTCACCTGCTGCCTTTTCCTTGTGTGCGTATGCACACCGCATTCCTCACATACCTTTGGGAGGAGATACTCTTGTGGATTTGAAACCAGGCTATCAACTGAACACAGGATTGTTCCAGGATAGACTCAGGGATGCAACAAAGGCAAATATGAACTTAACAATGTGCCATTTTGCACTGTAAAGATGCACAAATGAACAGGACAGTGAAAGACTCTATTATTCCTCAGACATGCACACCGTATACACATTCTTCATGCAAATTAATCGCTGACAGTTCTGTCTTTATATAGCTACTATAAAATAATGCTTACACCTCTAATGTAACTCTTGGCTCTGTAATAAAAAGCCTAGGCCCTATTCCTCCCAGCCTTTGGGGCAGATTTTGGTCGGAGCTACATGAAGTTGTAACGGCACATCACCAAGGTGAGCCTGAATAACTACCCACAGAACTTAAAATCCTGGTTTCTGATGAGAACATTTTAATTCAGCTTCAGCTTCAGTGACTCCAGCCTTCTCCTCTCAGCTCCTTGCTGGATTTTTTCTTGCATTTTCAGAACAGAGCAGGGAGGTCAGACAAACATGACTTTAAAAACTTTCTTTAATGCTTTAAGAGAGAGATTGGCTGGTTCTCCAGAACTGGCCGGGAGGTATTTGGTGCTGAGTTCCTCACAGATGGAGGAGGAGAAATAAGTTCAGCTGAGCAGGCAGGTTGAAGAGGGAAACCTTCAGGAGGAGCAATGCATGTGTGCATATCAATAGTGCGCTTCCACCCATATTATAACAGGTTGGAATTATTGTTGTCACAGAAATTATTCCTGAGTTCTAAATAAGCATGGCAGGACCTCTAGTAGGTCATTAAAGTTTGTATCAAATATTAATTAAGCATAAGAGTAATTTATTACTCTATTATACCAACACAATCCGCTCTGCAGCATCTCCTAAGTATGCCTGGAGTCATAATGAACGTGCTGATGATTTCTGGAAAAGGTCTTGCTGCCACAGCAGGCCACAGACATGACTTTGCTTCAGTTTTACTTTGCAAAGAGTCTTTATGCTGCAAACGAAAAATCAAGATGAATTAGAAGGCTAAATACTACATGAATGGAAGTTATTGCAGATAGGAACATTAACTGTTTCTGAGTTTTTATTTTAAGATCCTGCTTAGCCTGAAAAGTTACAGTGTAAGTTAACCTCGGTATGGGAATACTGTGAACTTGTAGGAGTTAGCTAAATCCACCTATAGAGCCGTAAATATTAATGAAGTATTGAGAATAGGCAGCAGTTAGGAGTTGTGTGACTTGGCTTGCTGCTGTAAATATTAATGGCGTGTGCTGAGTAATTGCTTTGGTTGTGAGTGGTGTTAGTAGGTGTAAAACTATAAATATTAACAATGTGGAACAGGCAGTCTATTTGGTTGTGACTTGTGCTCCTTTCCCAGCAAGTGTGTGTATATATATATATATATATATGTATATGTATATATATTTCACCCTTCAGTGTTTTGATGGGGATTTAAGCAACAGCCTCAGCCTCCACTGCTGCTACAATAAAACAGTATTTTGACAAACACGTCCATCCAAAACGCACAAGGTGGTTCCAATTCTGAGTTTCGAGCATGGTTCTGTCTGCCAAAGGCCGTCTCAGTCCCACCAGCAGGGCCGCATTTCAGGGCTTTCGGAGGAGGCTGTATCCTGTATCTGCTGAACCCTTGGCAGCCCCAGACTCTGTGCTAGAGGTGGTGCAGATGGCAGTGCTTATGTCTCACTTTTCCTGCCTCTTCCCATTGTAAAACTTTGTTTTCCGTTGTTTTAAAACTTCCTGGAGTTTTCTGGTGTGTCTGCTCCCCACTTCAGGTTTTCCATTCATCTGTTTCTTATCAGGGAAGGTGAGGACACGTTCAGCATGGCCAGCAGGTCAAGGGAGGTTATTCTGCCCCTCTGCTCTGCTCTCTTGAGACCCCACTTGGAGTTCTGTGTTCTACTCTGGAGTCCTCAGCACAAGAAGGACATGGCCATGTTGGAATGGGGCCAGAGGAAGGCCACAAAGATGCTCAGAGGGCTAGAGCATCTCTCCTGTGGGGACAAGCTGAGAGAGTTGGGGTTGTTCAGCCTGGAGAAGAGAAGGCTCTGGGGAGAACTTAGAGCCCCTTCCAGTCCCTAAAGGGGCTCCAGGAGAGATGGGGAGGGGTTCTTGGTCAGGGAGGGGAGCAATGGGACAAGGGGTAATGGTTTCAAACTGAAAGAGGGGAGATTGAGATGAGATGTGGGGAAAAACTTCTTTGGTGTGAGGGTTGTGAGAGCCTGGCCCAGGTTGCCCAGAGAAGCTGCGGCTGCCCCATCCTTGGAGGGGTTCAAGGCCAGGTTGGAAGGGGCCTGGAGCAACCTGGTGTGGTGGGAGGTGTCCCTGCCCAGGGCAGGGGGTGGGACTGGATGTTCTTTAAGGTCCCTTCTAACCCAAACCATCCTGTGACTCTATGACATGGAGCCTCCATGCATGCTGAAGACAGGGCAATCATTCCTCTCTGAAGCCTGAAGTGTGCCTGATGCTGCTCATCATCTCTGCCCTGGCAATTCTGTGCAGTTACTGGTGTAAGCTGGGGCAGAGCCCTTACTGTGCAGCTTAGGTGAAGACAAGTGTAGTGCTAGAGTAGCGTTCACCCTGGAAACCCACCTCAGAGTGAGAAAAACAGCAGTCCTCTCTGAGTATGTAGTGTGTGTTAGCACTTACAAGGGGAAGACCCTCACGCTGACTCGTGCTGTTCCTGTATTTATGCATTTTTCCAATAATGTGCTTTTGGACCCAGATGTGATGATTTCCAGAAAAAAACCCACAACCATGACAGTGTCACTGGGGTGGAGAAGCTGGAGATATGAAAAATATTCAGAAGAGGACTACTGTTACGAGCAGTTAATCAGGACCAACTAATACTTCAAGGCAACTGAATTTCCCTCATTGAGTTTCTACAACCAGATGAGGCAGAGGGCCTTCCAAAATTTCTGAAAGAGGGCAGCAAATGCCCTCTTTCAGACATGTTATTTTTATTTTACTTTTTTTTTTTTTTTAAGCAGGAGCAAGTATTTAAGAACAAAGGTCCACCAGCAGAAATTGGTTTGGGAAAGAGAGACGAATTAGGGGAGGAGGAGCTGTGAGGCATTAAAAGGAGCTACAAATGCTCACTTTTGTCAGAATTGATAAACCAGTTCTTTGGGATTTCATTTCCCTCTTTAGAATTTCATTTGGGAAGTCAGGTCAACATGGTTATTTCTAGATCTCCGGATGGTTCCAGTTTCTTAGATTGACTGATATTTTCTAAACTGGGGTTTCAAATCAGATGAAACCTGTCAGTTTGTAAATGAGTTTCAGTCTCTATTAGAGTAAAGCATGGAGTGTATCCTGATTAACATCCAAAAGTTCATTAGTGTTCTGGCTCTATATATCTCTGAAAAGTTTTGCTAGAGCTTAGTTTTAGTATATAGCATATAGATTAAGTAATTGCATGATATTGCTATGTTTAAAATACTTTTTATGTGGATGTAATTGTCTATCATGTATCAACAATCTGTATTAATGCATCACGGGAACTGTTTAAGGCCAGGCAGAATGGGGCTTTGAGCAACCTGCTCTAGTGGGAGGTGTCCCTGCCCAGGGCAGGGGGGTTGGAACTTGGTATTTAAGGTCCCTTCCAACTCTAGCCATTCTACGATTCTGTTCTATGATTCTATCGTGCCTCCTGCTTCTGGTACTGGAAGAGGTGGTGAAAAAAACAGTGCATATATGTCTCTACAGAAGACCGCTATCATTTCCCCTTTGGTTAGCTCTTACAACCTGAAAAAATGCCAGATCTTCTTCCCACCACCCTCCTGGAGCCCCCTTGAACACCACACATCATTATCAACTCTACGGCTTCCAACCAGACAGCAAAGGCTCTGCAGGTATTTCTGTTGTAGATATAAATGAGGAGAAGTCTGGTGTCCAAAGACAAAATATGGATAACTTCAAGTAGACAAGCTGTTCAGTGAGCAGGCAAATACCCGAATTCGGTTTCTTTATGCTCTACCTTATTTCAGTTTTCTGCAGCCATATCCTGTGACCTTCTATCCAATGGAGAGCAGTAGCTTCAGCTCTGTTGCTACAAGAGGCAGCTCTGTTTTCCTGAAATTCAAAGAAAAAAGCTTTCAGAGGTCAATATTTTTACGAGGTTTGGTTAGAACTGTGACTATGGCATTGAAAAACATTCACAGGGGGTTGAAGGACTGGGAAAGAAATTCACAGACATCATGATGATATAGGCTTTATTTCTGAAGAAGCTGAGTTAAAGCCTACATTGAACTAATAAATTATTACTCATTCCAAATCACATTTTTCATATGATCTATTCTTTTATGAGCAGAAAGGAATATTAAGCATGTAAATCCTTCGTTCATTGACAAGATAACAGACCTGCTAACATAAAAGCATTTTTGTTTTACATATGAAAAGTAAATCTTTTAACCAATTTAATAAGAAAGCATTTATCTTCTTTTTTTCTATTGTTTTAGTAATTCAAAAGCTTAGAAATCCTGAATTAATTAAAGAATGATTTAGTTAATAAATTATCGTGCATATTATTTTACTTTGAAATATCAATGCTGATCCAAAACTGGCATAGAGAATGAAATTCTACAGATAAAATGTTAATATGGAGGGAATCAGCGAAAGACTGATTGTTTGGTAGTGGTAGAGGTGGAGGTAAAGGGAGGAAAAAGCCTGCCTGACCCCCAAATTTAAATCTTCTTTAAAAGAAACTGGGTCCACCATGGACAAAGCAACCTTATGCTACGTACTGGCACATTTGGCACGTTGTGGATTATCAGAAGAGTGTTACAGCACTCTGCATGCCCATTTCTCAATACCATTCCATGGCTTCAGTCCAAAATTGCTTCCTTAATGCCTTTCTGCATCTTCTTTAGAATCAAAGAATCACAGAACGGTTTGGGTTGGAAGTGACCTTAAAGATCATCCAGTCCCACCCCCTGCCCTGGGCAGGGACACCTCCCACCACACCAGGTTGCTCCAGGCCCCAAACAACCTGGCCTTGAACCCCTCCAGGGATGGGGCAGCCACAGCTACTCTGGGCAACCTGGGCCAGGCCCTCACCACCCTCTATGGCTCCCCTCCTTGATCAAGAGCCCCTCCCCATCTCTCCTGTAGTCCACTTTTAGGGACTGGAAGGGGCTCTAAGTTCTCCCCAGAGCCTTCTCTTCTCCAGGCTGAACAACCCCAACTCTCTCAGCTTGTCTCCACAGGAGAGGTGCTCTAGCCCTCTGAGCATCTTTGTGGCCTTCCTCTGGCCCCATTCCAACAGGTCCATGTCCTTCTTGTGCTGAGGACGCCAGAGTAGAACACAGAACTCCAGGTGGGGTCTCAAAATGCAGATACTCTCAATGCATTTGCAATAGGTCCCCACATCCTTCGTATTATTTCAGACAGGGTGAAGCAGCTCAGGTGCTTTTGGACCAGTAGGGAAACTCCTTTTTTCTTGTCCCAGCACATCATTTGTTGAGCCACTCCTGATGTTGGCAGCGCTATGCGCTCCTGAAAGATTTATCTGAGTGTGATGTTTTTCCCTCTTTGCTCTCAGATGTTGAGCAGTGATTGCAGCCAGTTGAGACACGCCGGTGACACCGACAGCTTAGACACGGCTTGCCACTCAGAGGAGGAAACAGCAACACATTTTAGGAACAGCAAATGCAGCTTTGAAGAACAGTTATCTTTTGTGAAAAATCCCTTGAACACACTTTGTGCTTCTATTGCATCATTTCCTTATGTCTTACCACAGTACCTAACTGTCACCAAACTGCTTGACATTTCAAGAGTTTTCTTTTTTTCCTTTTTCTTTCCATTTCTTACCTACTCAATCCAAATAAAACCTTTCCGTTGAGAATATCCACCAGATCCTGCTTGTGTGAATGATTAGGGAGACAGTCTGTGTCAGCACTTTAGGGAAATATACCAAAACCTCTCCAGAGAAAGCATCACAGGTAAGGTGTGAAAGTGTCATACGTAAAGTTATTTCACAAGACACACTCTTGTCAAATTAAACCCAGAGTTTCTGACAGAGTGACAGAAAATATGAATGTACCCAAAAGCACTAGTTTCTACCAAACCCAAACAATATATATGATGGATTAAGGTTTCAGAACTAACAGGATAAAATTCTCATCATTCCTGTTTACTCTGATTTAAATATAATTCTGAGCTTGCTTCTCCTTCCAGAAACCTGAAAATCCTATTTTACAGCTCCTCGGGCAAATTGGCCAGGCAGTGAAGCATTCACTGGAAATGGGAATTTGTCATTCTCCTCTTTTGAAAGCTGAAGATGCAGTGACTCTCCAGTGTTTTAATGCCATAGGTAGCGTGGCCTTGATTAAGATTGCCATAAGACTCCTAAAGCACTCTTGGGATAGGATTAATGGTGCGTAACTGTGTCTGTATATTTAATTATGGTAAAATACCTTCACATCAGCAATATATCTGTTACTGGGCTTGAGATGCAGGCAGGTTTCTGAGTTCAGATACATAAATTGCCACACACCACCCCTGCCTGACAGCAAAACTTAGGTGCCCACTGCCAGGATGTGGGAGAGGACCCACAGGAATGAGGCAAATCCGTTCCTGCTGTGGGTAACGGGTGGCGTGTCCTGTAGCACGTCACAGTCTGCATCAGAAGGTGACTCAAGACACAGACTCTGGGCTCCCGGGGAAAGCAGCTCATCCCTCCTGTCACAGGACAAATCCCACCCCAGAGCGTCAGCTAAGCAAAAAAAAAAAAAAANAAAAAAAAAAAAAAAAAAACCCAAAAATCCTTCTAAATGCTCAGCTGCGAAATGCAGCCACTCAGAAGGAGAGGATGAGAATAGAGCAGGACATTCATATAATAGATCCTGACGAAACCAGGAAAGTACTATTGCTCTATGCAATTAGAAATATAATAACTCCTTTTTGGAAAGGAAGGGGGAAAAATCATCTATCTGTTATTTTCATATTACCCTACTGCTATATAATGTTATATTCAGACCATCGACAACTTGTTTGGAATTACTATGTACTAGACAGTGATCAGCTACACAAATCATCTGGTTTCCCCTTGTGAGTAGAATGAAATAGTTACCATAACTGTTTCTCTCTCTTGATTGTAGCAGCAGCCCTGGACAAGCAAAAGTTCCTTCCTTTTGAGCAAATACTACAGGCCAAAATGTACATGGCTTAAGCCATGAACCCAAGGGGCAAAAATACTCACTGCACCACCACCCCCCATCACCTCTCTGCAAGAAAAGAGGGAGTTAGACACACATTTCCCAAACCAACTCCCCCTGCATCACAGGTTCATCACCAACAATATTCCTCTCCACCATAGAAGAACTTGGGTTGGGAGGTACTCCTGGAGGTCACCCAGTCCAGGCCTTCTCAATGCCAGGATAATTTCAGAATTAGATTAGTAGAGAGCAAGCACACTCTGCCTCAGGACTGGCCATGCAACTGAGGATAACTCAGTAACCCAACATAACTTGAAAAGAAGTGGTCTCATCTATAGGTGTTTTTTGACATGTTGGTGAGTATCTTCCTCCCTCAAGAAGCCAACAGAACTTCTTTCAGAGTCTTCTTCTAGGACAGACAAATGTGCCTGGAGAAGAGAAGGCTCCGGGGAGACCCTGGAGCCCCTTCCAGTCCCTAAAAGTGGACTACAGGAGAGATGGGGAGTGACTCTTGATCAAGGAGGGGAGCCGTAGGACGAGGCAGAAGGGTTTTAACCTGAAAGAGAGGAGATTGAGATGAGATGTGGGGAAGAACTTCTTTGGTGTGAGGGTGGTGAGAGCCTGGCCCAGGTTGCCCAGAGAAGCTGTGGCTGCCCCATCCCTGG